>CATIWF010219977.1:0-13927 GCA_949630135.1 Balakata baccata
TTTTTTAAATAAAAAAACTTTACAACTTTTAATGTTCTAAAATCTGCCCAACAGAGGATTATTTGCAAATAGAATCCGCCGCATTGCTGAGCGGATTATGCATAGTTCACAGATGAAAAAGAGTGCTTTGCACAAAATCCGCCTCACCAAAGAGTAGATTCTTTACAAACCAGCTGAATCCGCCGACATTGCAGTTATGGGTGGACTTGACAATACGAGAAGGTATAGATAATTGAAAAATACAAAAAAAAAAAAAATAGAAATCAGATATATAAAATCTCTAAATACCAACTTTTCATAACCGATTTTACTATCAAAACTAAATAACAAGATATATAATTGTCTAAAACTTTTAAAACTATTCCGTTACTTAGTCAAAATTTATTGAAAAAACACATAGAAAATACAAATATATTTATATAGGATTGTCCAAGTAGGTATTAAACTTCTTGCCAAAGAAAGCTAAAATACTTCTCTTTTTGTCGTTCTCATAGATGCTAGATTCACAAACGTCGAACATTTCTTGTTAAGTTCTGTTGAATCCAATCTATGTATGGGTCCTATATCTTTTACTGTTATCCAAAATTTTCTGTTTTTTTAAATGATAAAAATATTTTAAAATCCTTAGTTTTATAAATCAAAACTCATAATTATTAGATGCTTGAAGGATCAATACATGTTGCTTTAATTTTCAGAATTCATTATAAAGCTAGTCTGCTTTTGATACATATGTTAGATTCCATAGTAAAAAAGGTGAAACCATTCTTTTACAAATAGACCTCACCAAAGACAATGTTGTAACACCTAGAAATATCCAATGGTGTGAAATATCTCTTCCTGAGGAATGGATCTTATAAGAAATTAGCCAACTTGAGTCTTTTGAGCTCCTAAAGCCCAATACCCAATTAAAACAAATAACTCAATACCATGATGGGAGAGTTATGATCTTTTTAACAGGAGATTTATTAGTAGTAGATACTCTGATGATTTTTCCACCTCAAAAACTGTAGATTTAGGGAAAATATCACAAATCCCTTTAGTTATTAATATGCCATATATGCCTAGATATTTTACGTCTGATATACCTACTAATATTGTCCTACGAAATGTAGATTATATCTCAAAAATACATAGGCCATTTTATATCAACCTAAGGACAGAGAGTTCTTCAACTCAAGTCCAAAATACCTCATTTGATTATCCCAAACAAGCTGAACTAGAATAAGAACCAACTAGCTCGACTTTTTCAGCCATAACTGAAAACCTAGTTCATAAATTAAATGTCATTGAAAAAAATTTTCAGGTTGACAAAAAATTGTGCATGATGATTTTTATGTTGAGCATAATCATGAAAAAAAATTTGTTTTTTAAAATTTTTTTCAGATGTCAGGAAAAGGATTCAAGAACAATTTTATGAATTTATTTGTGAAAATAAAGTTCATATTTAGTTTTTTGATTGGTTTGAATATTATGCTTCACAAAACTCCATAGACAATCCTTTTAAATATGCTAATCCAGTTACCATTAGAAAGAAAACTCCTGAATAAGAAACCATTATAGATTCTAGAAAAATCCACTTTACACATCCACCTTTTCAAGGTATAAAAATCTCTTTTAGTGATCAGGTTGTAAATATCATTCCTCTCAAAAATCCGGGTAGTGATGACAAAACCAATATCAAAAATATCATTATTCAAAATAACTTTCAAATACACATCTCAATACCTTAGGAAAACAACTTGATCGTATAGAAAAACATCTAGGGAAACAGTCAATAGTTTCTTTATTTTCACAAACCTCTTATGTTGATCCAAAAATAAAAAAATCATATTTTTAAACCTTTTTAGATGTCCAAAACTAGTGTCGAAAATTTTCAGGATAACAAAACTGAGTTTATTAAAGCTATCCAGGATCAGTTAAGCAAAATTGGCCCAAATACCAGTAGTTCTAACCAGCCTACAGATTCCAACCAAGTTGCCCCAGAAACTCCAACTTCTAGAATAAATGTAATAAATCAGGATTCCAATGATAGTGATCCCTTAGGATAATTTCAGGAGCCTACACTTGAAATCAAAAAGCTGACTTGGAAACAGTCATCACAAGTCTAACAACCTCTACAAATAATTTCTGCACCAGATATAGTTAAACCAATAGCTCAATCTCGTTTCAATGCCTCTTTTGTGTCTTACTAGAATATAGATGGAATTATTGAATATGGTATTCTTAGTTTTTTTTTTTACAACAAATGACTATGGCTTCCAATACTTATAAAACCCAAATAGGAACTGAAGATAAAACTATTGCTGAACTCCTTATAACTAGGTTCTTTGGCCAGCTTAAAAGATGGTGGAACTATTATCTCACCTCACAACAAAAAGAAGATATCCTAAATGCCGTTAAAATAGATGACGTAGGAACACCCATCCTAGATGAAGAAGGAAATCCTCAACAGGATGCGATAGCAACCATAATCCTTAATATTTCTTTACATTTCGTAGGTGATCCCTCTCATTTAAAAGATAAAAATGCCGAACTTCTTACAAACCTTAGGTGCAAAAAACTTAGTGATTTCGAATGATAGAAAAATACTTTTCTAACTAGACTTATGCTTAGGGACTATTCCAATCAACCTTTCTAGAAAGAAAAATTCATTGCAAGTTTACCAACCCTTTTAGGCGAAAAAAATTAGGAATAAAATTAGAAAATTTTCAAGACAACAGATAATACCCTATAGTGATTTCACTTATGGTGAATTGATTAGTCTCATCCAACAAGAGGGTCTCAAAATTTGTCAAGATTTAAAACTCCAAAAACACATAAAATGGGAATTAAAACGGACCAAACAACAACTAGGTTTTTTTGGTCAACAATTTGATATCAATACCGGAAAACCATTTTCTTGCACAGGAAATTACAAAAATAAATCTTATCATAGTGCAAATACAAAAGGTTCCAAAACCTACAAAGGAACGAAATTTTTCAAATTTCGTAATGAGTTTTACAAAAATCTCATTACAAAAAATACATAAAACAAAATCTCAAGAAACTAGAGTCCAGTAGCAAGTATAAAGATATTACTTGCTACAAATGTGGCAAAAAAGGTCACACTTCTAAATTCTGTAAGATAAATAGGAAATTCCATGAACTTCAACTAAATGAAAAAAACTATGTCTAGAATCTCCAATTTGCTTATAGAATATTCTAATTCCGAACTAAGAAGCTTCTCTTCTAATTCTGAAAATAGAAAACCCCTACAGGTAGATGAGTTAGTTACTAATTCATCTAGTTTTTCATATAGTGAACTAAGAAAACAAAAAAATGTTCTTACTAAAGAACAATAATTCCTTTTAGATATTGTAAAATACATAAATGATCCCTAGATTTAGAAAGAATATTTTGATAAACTCGTAAGTTCTCTTAGTTAAAATAAGTTAGAAAAAACATAAGAAAAATCTTCTATTCTTCCTAGCACATCTAAAAATACCTATGATCTTACCCATATCCTTGATAAAGGTAAGAAAATTAAAAATAAACTTGTCTCTATCCACGATATTCAAAAAGAAATTAAAAAAGTAAAATTAGAATTGAAAGAGCTAAAAGAAAAATAAAAGAATGATTATCAAACTCTACAATTGTTTCTTTCCAAACTTGTCTCTACAATTGCTTCTTTCCAAATCTCTACGTATTCCACATGCAAAATCCACAAAGTAATTACCCCACAAGATTGGAAGTTTGGCCTTTTCCAACCTTTCCACTTTCCAGAAACCTTTAAAAAATTTCCCTTTTTTGTTACCCCATACAATTATTGGGATTACCAGCAAGCATGGTTCAATATTTTTTCTATCCAAAACTTTAAAAAATCATATATTTAACTGTTTTTGATATCACTTATAATCCCTTTATATTTCCTTCTTGGTGATTCATGTGGTGGGAGACTTTCGGGACAACTATCGAATTCCTACAACCCAAACCTTACATCCTCAAATCTTTCAACTTTTTTAAATCATAGTATAAACCAAATTCGAAGGAAAAAAGACTCTCAACTGTCTATCTTTTCCACTCCAGATTCTATTTATCTTGGGTCTTTTTATGGACTCTAAACTATTATGATCATCTAATACCTCTGATCAGGATGCGATTTAAAAATTAAATGAGATAAGTTCAAAATTCTACAAAGTTTAAATCCCAATGAAGTCCAAATTTGGCTCCAAGAGCGAGAAAAATTTCTCAAATAGAAAAACCACAAATTTCTTTTCAGACTCGGGAACAATCCCAATTTCTTGCTCAAAAGGTTGATCAATTAGCTGCAGCAAAATATCTTGAGGAAATACAAGTCATTCTTCAAAAATTTGTACCAAGTACATCTTCATCTAGAACCTCATCTAGTTATGGACCAACTATTAATTTAGATGACGATGTTGACTTTGATTTCTGCCACAGTGATTTCTTTGACAATAGCGAATACTAAAAAAAAAGTGAACGATAAAAATTCACTAGAAATTATTTTCGAGCCCTAATGGAGAGGTTAAATCCACTACAAAATACTAGTGGATACGCAGGAGATACCAAATAGAATCTGTGCTAGCTACTGTTCACTCAAGCCACGAATTACTATACAACACTGTTCAAGGCACGAGTCTACTGTAGCAGTACTATTCAAAATTCTAAAAATACCTCTGAGTACTGTTCAAGAAGACTATTTTACCCTTAGGTTGTCTATATAAGGAAGACTCCTCTTATTTGGAAGGCATTCAAAGCATTTGACAAATCTCTCTCTCTAGTACAAACATCAAAGCTTGTAAATACTTTACCTTGTAACTAAATACCTAATTTGATTCATATATCGCAAATTTCCAAATTCTTATTAAGATTTTCTTATGCTTTTGTAATTTAAATTCCATATTTATAAATTTATTTCTTTATTTATTTTATTTTTTATGGCTGGCTCTGCAGCTTAATTTAAATTCTGCATTTATTTATTTTTCTTAAGTGGTGTCTTACAAAAGTATGCATAGATCCAATCTGGTGATAGAAATAAAACTTTTTTAAATTTCTGCATTTAAACTTCTATATTTATTTATTCATCTTTATTTTCTTGTTTCTACATTTATTTCAATTTTTTGCCTTTTAAATTTTTGCATTTAAATTTCTTGACCTAATCCTAATAAGGGTAATAGCGCAATACCTAATCTTTAAGTGTATGTTTGAATAGAGTACATTGTGTGAGGGAACATCTACCTTACTTAATCTACCCATAATAAGTATATAAATAAATGCATAATAAGAATAAATAAATGCATAATAAGAAAAAATAATAAATCAACAATATTTGCTAAATCCACTTTCAATAAAAGAACAAAGGCAATCCCCAATGGAGTCGCCAAGCTATCGCCCATGGGGATCTATAATATTCTTATAGTTTTGTCCGATGTGGAGCAGCCAACTCGTTTTATTTAAATTTTTATGAAGTTTTAAAATGAGTCGCCACCAATCGTAATTGTTGGATCAATTAATTTTCTATTAAATAAGGTTTGAGTTATAGAGTAAGGATTCGGAAATCAAATGATTGAGAAAGGTATTAGCTTCCCAATTCATCTAATTTTGTTAAAATTTATTATTTTTATTCTTCTTTTTACCTGTATGCTTATTCTAGTGATATATTATCCAATTTATGGATAAAGTAAGGTAAAAATGTGTGGTACATATACATATTTGAATTTAACTATTTTTATCATTTTAGTGGAATTAATTTGGTTATTATTTTTTTAAGTTATATATATCCAATTCTTGGATATATATAAAATAAATTAATATTATTTTTTAAATAAAATTATATCCAATACCTGGATATAGTAAAAATGTATTTCTTAGAAAGTTGGACTTAACTTAAATTGAGTGCCTATGTACCCACTTAACAGATTAAAATCCGCGTAGTTTGAATTGAATTTATCATTTTAGAGAAAATAAATTTTAGAATAGATAAATTTTGTTACATTCAATTTCTGAATAATAATAATAATAACAATAACAACTTTTGTAATGCATGTAATGTAAGAAGAAAGAAAATAATAAAGAAAATTATTGCTCATTATTTTTAAAGTATTATACCAAATTTTTACTTTTTGTTTGTACATAAAAAAAATATTACTTGTTTCTTGTTATACCTAAACTTTTATTTTATTTTATAACTATAAAATAGTGATTTTTATTACAATAAAATTTACATCTTCTATCAAACCGCAATTTCCAATTTTATATTATGTATTTTATTTTTATTTTTATTATAGGGGGAATATGTGGAACTAAATATGTAAAATTTCATCACCTCAGTAATAACAATAATAGTAATAATAGTATATATAAAACAAAGATTGCATTTTAGAATGAAAAGAAAGATGAAACAAATTTTTGTATCTTTATTAGCATGCTCAAGTCATATCTTTACTTTTTACTTAGGGAACAAAATTTCATATATTTTATTATATCTATTTTTTTTAATACAAATATGTTAAATATTTTCAAATTATTAATAAAATTATAGGGATTTGTATATGGGTTGGAAAAGAAAAAAGGAACCATTTTTATTGACAATGTAAATTTTTCATGTTGCTTCCTTTTTTTTGTTCTTACTTTTTATTTATTTATTTTGTTTCCCTTTTTTGAAATTTTAAAAACAAAATTAAAATGAGAATGACCATTATGTCCATCATAATATTCCTTAACAAAAATACTAATATGTACTTCACAACAAAATAATAATAATTAAATAGAAAATGAGTAAAAGAAATAATAATAAGTAAAATAAAATAAGATATAAATAACAATAAATGTATATCACAACATGGAATAATAGCAATAACAATAAATGATAAAAAGTAAATGATAAAGAAAAATCAACATATAATAATAAACAAAAAC
This sequence comes from Balakata baccata, assembly GCA_949630135.1. Lineage (NCBI taxonomy): Eukaryota > Viridiplantae > Streptophyta > Magnoliopsida > Malpighiales > Euphorbiaceae > Balakata > Balakata baccata. The sequence goes on from CATIWF010219977.1 coordinate 6,919, forward strand.
TAAAATTTGTATATCACAACACATATACTACTAATAACGACAATAATAATAAACAATAAATAAAAAAATAATCAACATTTTTTTCATTATGAAATAACAATTAAAATTTATAGAGTATAACATGTAATACTAATAATATCAATAATAAATAAAAAAAATATACATTTTTTCTTCCAAGTACGATATTTAAATCATAAATTACAATTTCTATAATTTATGGTAATAGATATCAAAATGTTAGAATTTATTTCTTTTCTTTTTCTTTCTATTCCTTCTCTCTTTCCCTTCCTTCTTACTTCTCCCTTTCTCACTCAATTTTTTTTCTCCCCGCGCGAGTGTTCCCTTTTATAGTAAAAATGGCGGTTTTTGATCATTGGGATAAAATTTTTATCCATTGTTTGAAAATCAAAAAAAGGTTAAAGGAGATATGGGTGTATAAGGCTTCCTTGTGCCACATGTGACTCTCATAAGACAAAAAAATTATTATTATTTTTTATTTTTTTTAATTGGTTTCCTTTTTTATTTTTTTAATATTTATATGTAGAGAAAAGACCTAAATGGCTATAATAGGCAGTCCAAAAAATATATAGAAATCCCAATAAAGAATAATGGTCTCCAAAAGAAATAATGACTTAAATCAATTAATATGTGAAGCAAATTTTTATGAAAATTTTAATTATTTGCTCTTATATTTTTTGTTTTTACAGAGTGGATTCGAGATTTTCGGATTTTGTGGGTCTTGAAATGGAAGGAAAGAGAGTGAGTTTCTTTCCATAAAACAAGGAAACCCAAATCTGAAATTAAATTTGTCTAATGGATTTATTTTTGGGATTAATGAGATTAGGAGTTATCAGATAATGAAGTTTTAGAAGAGGTCCTTTAGGGTAATCATCCCTAAATGGAAAGAAAAATAATAAAACAAGCCTACAGCCCAACAAGTAAATGTACAGATTTATTAATTGAATTGATTTTTTTTTTTTTTAACTTACAATCCACAAAGATAATCATCCATTTGCACTCAATTATAAAAGTAAAAAATTTTCATTAATATTATTGGACAATTATGAAAAAATTTAAACTCAAAATATTCTCAATTGTAATAAGTGAGAATACTCATCAAATCAACTTTAGCTAACAAAATTTAAAGTCTTTACGGACACAAAAATGGAAAGGTTGATAATGATATGTGCCCAATAAATTGAAGTCCTACTACAAAAATACTCTTCTCAAATTGTTTTCCGAAGTGACATATTGCACTTCTAAATTTGACATATATATATATATAATGAAAATTTTTTAGGTAAATTCAATTTACAACATTATTTATAGACTAAACTATTTACAAAATAATATATATTTAATTATTTTATTTACATTAGTTGACAATTAATAAATTTATATAAATATCAATACATAATTGAATTATTATACAGAAAATATAGTATATTGAATCTATATAAAAATTCTCCGTCCGGCGAACAATTATTGTCAAGCCTTGCTAACAATCTCCCTCTCAACAACTGCTTTTATCATGAATTGAAGTTATAACTTCCACTGTGATATCAGTGGTAGAACATCAAACATTTACTATTTCTCCTAAAACCAATTGGTGATGGAAAAAACGCTATTATAATTAGTCTCATAATATACAAATGTCTATGATGTTCAATTGCAACTTGTCCCACATTTAGGTTATTGAACAAAATTGAACTGAAACTAAAACCGACCTAAACCATAATAATTTTGGTGTATTCAGTTAAATTTATTTGGTTCAATTATTTTTTAAAATTTTTATTTATTCGATTCGGTTTGGTTGAAATTATTGTAAAGTTATATTATTTTTAAGATTTATCCTCTATAAAAGATATTTGAAGTATATTTTATCTCTCTGACTTAGACTTTGAGTTTTTTACCCCGTTAGAGGAAGATTTTTCATTGATTGCCTAATTATTTAGGAAAGATATTTCATGACATTTAATATAGGAATTATTAAACTCACTTTGTGCTTTTTATCTAAGGGCCGGAAAAAATATATTTACTTTCTATTTTTTACCATCTAAAATTATAAGTCACTTATTTTTTTTAGAAGTATAGTTATTTTATTCAATTATAAATATATCCTTATTTATGCATAACCTTATTAAATATATCTAAATGTCTGTTTATTTTTTTTCAATTTTTGTTTTAAATAACTCTTAAAATTGATTGACATCTATATGAGTACTAATTTGAGCCTTATATTAAAAAGATTAAACGGTTATTTTCAAGAAAATAATAATGAAGAGTATTTTTGGAAAACATCAAACAAAAATTATTAATTTAACTAAATTAACTAATTTTCTTAATGTGTAAAAATATAACTAAATTTATCTTTTCAGACGAATGAAGTGATATTTTTGCATAATTTACTTTGTAGTTACTGATATATAAGTTAACTATTTTTAGAAAAAATAAAACAAATTCTTTTTTTAGAAAAAAAAAGATAAAATAATAATGGTTAATTAATAAAAAAAAAGAATGAACAAACAAAAATGGATTGTGTTTTACTCTGCTATTAGAAAAATAAAACCTATAATTTTCTTTGTTTAATTTTGAATGGTATCTCTCTTTATTAGAAACCGAAAATCTCTCTCTCTCTCTCTCTCTATATATATATATATATATAATGCGGTTAGAAATTGTTGGAAAAATTGTGATTATGAGTCATTATGAGCCATTCATAAACACAATTATGAATTAATGTATTCATATACTCAAAATGAAGAATATGTGAATAGAAAGTAAGCTCATTGCTAATGAGATATAAAGAGGAAAAGTGAAAGTGATAGTTGTTTGTCTTACATCACTAAAATGTGAAGTTGTACTTGTGTTTATATATTAAGATGCATTCTTACATGGGTAAGAAAGTAGCATGGAAGGCTCTTTCTCGCGCGCTCAGGTGTAGGAGGGTGCAAATCCATAGTCTTGGATAGGCCAAAGCGTGGGTGCGCGACCTGCATACACGAATGTCGGTCCAAAATCTTCCGTGTGGATCCATACGGCCAGACCTCTGATACGTCCGTGTCGTTGTACTGCAATGTGTGCATAGTTAATCCACATGCCCGTGTGGATTGTGTTTCAGATTCATTTTCTGATGTTTCAAAGATTAATTTTACCATTATTTGAGAGTTACAAATGTATTATTGACAGCATTTAAAAGAGATTAATTATAATTAATCACATGTTTCCTCCATTTAGTATAAATATGAGTTTTAACTTGTATTGTAAAGAAGTTTTTGAGAGTTGAGTTTACTCAGTTCTTATGGGCAAAGTCTTTTTCTTCCATTTTCTTCTTCTTCTCAAGTGATAGAGAGTGTGACAAATACTCAGTTCACTATAACTAGGTGCTGTGTATTCAACAATTACTTGAAATCTGTTGTATCTTGGGAGAAAAATGCCAGTTATCCTAAACACCGGTGGTAGGAGGCGAATTTGTCTTAAGGACACTGTGTGGAACACATGCCTCAAATTTGTTCTTCATTTTTCTTGTCTTTTTATTTGAATATTGAATTAACAATTTCTCCTATTGTTGCTCTCTTAACAATCTTAAGACAAATTTGTGTTGTTAATTCTTTATTCGGATTTATTAATTCTTGGAATTAATATTGTTTGTTTGTTGTCTCACTGAAATGGAGAACACGGTATCTGCTACAAATGTTCAAGATGGTTCTCAGCCATCGGCTTCTGTTGCTCGGATTGTCTCTCTGATTGTGCCTATAATGGTACTTGTGAACCATGGAGAGAAACCAAAAAAATTTAATGAATTGAATTTCAAGAGGTGGCAGTAGAAAATATTATTTTACCTGACTTCCTTGAACCTTGCACGGTTCTTGGCTGAGGACGCTCCTACTCTTAAAAAGGATGAGCAAGATATCCAAATAATGATGATCTATGACAGTTGACATCATTCTGACTTCTTATGTAGGAATTATATCATGAATGGACTGCATAATTCATTATACAATGTGTATAGTAGAATTAAGACTGCTAAATAGTTGTGGGAATCATTGGACCGGAAATATAAATCTGAGGATGCCGGTGCCAAGAAATTTATAGTGGGATTTTTTCTAGACTATAAAATGGTGGATTCTAAGACTGTGGTAAGTCAAGTTTAAGAGCTTCAGGTTATTCTTCGTGATATTCATGTTGAAGGAATGAACTTGAGTGAAACTTTCCAAGTGGCTGCTATGATTGAAAATTTATCCCATGGCTGGAAGGATTTCAAAAATTACCTTAAGCACAAGTGAAAGGAAATGAATATTGAGGAGCTAATTGTTAGACTTTGAATTGAAGAAGACAATAGAGTCTCAGAAAAGAGGGGGTAAAGTTGTTTTGTCCAAAGGTGGAATGTATGTAGGCAAAAGGTATACTATTGATGGGCTTTTTAAGCTCAATGCAATTGTTATTAAATGTAATAATGAAAGAACCTCTTCTGCTTATTTGCTTGAGTCTTCCAATTTATGGCATGCTAGACTAGGACATATTAATATCTTGAGAAGGTTAATTAACTTGGATCATATATCTAATTTCCACATTGATATAAAATATAAATGTGAAATTTGTATTGAGGCAAAACTAACTAGATCATTTTTTCAAAATATTGAAAGAGAAAGTGGATCACTTGATTTAATCCACGGTGATGTATGTGATTTAAAATTTATTCAAACAAGAGGTGGAAACAAATATTTTATCACATTTGTAGATGATTGCACAAAATATTGTTATATATATTTGCTTAAGAGCAAAGATGATGCTATAGAGAAATTTAAACTCTATAAAATTGAGGTTGAAAATCAACTCAGCATAAAAATTAAGGTTTTAAGAAGTGACCGTGGTGGTGAATATGTGACACCATTTAGTGAATTCTATGCACAACATGGAATTATACAAGAGATTACGACACCGTAAGGAAAAATCGTACCTTGAAAGAAATGATGAATGCAATGTTGATAAATTCTGGATTACCACAGAACATGTGGGGGGAAGCTATATTGTCGGCTAATTACCTTTTAAATAAGGTGCCCCATAGTAAGCAAGATAAAACTCCTTATGAATTATGGAAAGGGAACCATCTTATAAATACTTGCAAGTGTGGGGGTGTCTTGCTAAAGTGGCTGTGCCTATACCAAAGAAACTTAAAATATGGCCAAAATCAGTTGATTGCATTTTTATTGGTTATGCACATAATAGTAGTGCTTACGAGTTTCTTGTGCATAAATCGGAAATTTCGGATATTCATAAGAAAACGATTATAGAATTAAGGAATGCGTCATTCTTTGAACATATATTTCCTTGTAAGAGTTTGGAAAAGGCGAATTCATCCAAGCGACCTCTTGAGGTTGTTATTGAAAATAGTCAAGATCAAGTTTATGATGAAGAGCTTGGTTTAGAGGATGAGCCTATTGAGATAGAGCTTAGGCGTAGTAAAAGAGCAAGAACAGAAAAATCTTTTGAACCAGATTTTCTAACATACATGCTAGAGGTATAATCTTAAAATTATAATAAGGCTATAAACTCTTCAGAAGGTATTTTATGGAAAGAGGCTATTAAGAGTGAGGTTGATTCCATCTTGTAGAATCATACTTGGGAATTAGTAGATTTACCTCCAAGATGTAAACCATTAGGATCTAAGTGGATTTTCAAAAGGAAAATGAATGTAGATGGTGTAATTGATAAGTATAAAGCTAGGCTTAAAATTAAAGGTTGTAGACAAAAGGAAGGCCTAGATTATTTTGATACTTATTCCTTTGTAACTAGAATCAATTTTATAAGAATGATTATAGTGATTGCTGCGTTAGACAATCTTGAAATACATCAAATGGATGTAAAGAATGCTTTTCTAAATGAAAATTTAGATGAAGAAATCTACATAGTACAACCTGAAGGGTTAATTGTCCCAAGACAAGAAAAGAAAGTATATATATTAGTTAAATCACTATATGGTTTGAAGCAAGCATCTAAGCAATGACATGAGAAATTTGATAGTGTTATGCTATCTAATGGTTTCAACATCAATAAGTATGATAAATGTATTTATATTAAAAACACGAGCGACAGTTATGTCATATTATGTTTATATGTTGATGACATGCTCATTGTTGGTAGTAATGACAAGATAGTCAAATCTACCAAGGATATGTTAAACTCAAAGTTTGATATGAAGGACATAGGACTAGCAGATGTGATTCTAGGAATTAAAATTACTAGAAGATTGGATGGGCTGACCTTGAGTCAAACTCATTATGTTGATAAAATACTTGGTAAATTCAATAAGGATGATACAAATATTGCTAGAATCCCATTAGACTTGAGCCTCTATCTATCAAAGAATAGATGAGAAAATGTGTCTCAAGTAGAATATGCTTGTGTGATTGGCAGTTTGATATACTTAATGAGTCGTACAAGACCAGATATTGCTTATATAGTGAGTAAACTAAGTCGATATACGAGTAATCTAGAGCTAGATCTCTGGAAAGGAATTGTAAGAGTACTTAGGTACTTAAGGTATACTCATAATTATGGATTGCATTATACCAGATATCCAGTTGTACTAGAAGGTTACAGTGATGCTAATTGGATTTCTGATATAAAAGATTCAAAATCCTTTAGTGGTTATGTATCTATACTAGCCGGTGCAGTTGTGACTTGAAAATCTTCTAAACAAACTGTTATAGCCAGATCCACGATGTAATCTGAGTTTATTGCATTAGATAAATGTGTTAAGGAAGCTGAATGGCTACGCCTTTTCCTAGAAGATATTCCAAAATGGGAAAGTCTCGTGCCACCAATAGCATACATTGTGATAGTCAATATGCAATTGGAAGGGCACAGTGTAACACCTTATACCTATGGATATCACTTATACTTATATCATGTTGTCGTATATTGCATATAATGGAACATACTCCTGTTTATAATGAGGGATTTTTTTTTTGAATCATATAACACTATCACTTTGCAACATTTGACA
>CATIWF010220003.1:0-22444 GCA_949630135.1 Balakata baccata
GCCTCTTGTTGGGATCATTACTCGGAAATCTCTGGCCAGAGTGGAACTGTCATGAAGATAGTCTTCAGTGACATGTCTAATTGAGTAATGAGTCTCAGTGACAAGATCTAAAATCACTTGGGCTAGGTGTGATGTAGTCAGTCTAGCAGGAGTTGACACATAGTCCAGGCTCTGAACCGAGTGGGGTATAGAATGGTGAAAGGACGAGTTGCACATATTGTTGTCTATGGAAAGGTTTGTAGTCAAACCACTAACTTTCCGGTCAATTGGGAATCATGATGTCTTGCTAAATACCGCTCATGATTTGTAGATATTGTTAGATACTGCAATTAATTAGTATTGAAATCTTTTATATCAGTGTTTATTTCCATGTAAAATTTTAGTTTCCTCACTCTGCTATAACTATATATTTCTTCTCTTCAAAGGAAAGATCATGCTATTAATTCCTATCAATTCATTTTTTTTATATGGTATCAAAGCACAGGTTCGTTTCTCCCTTCCCAAAACCGGCAACCTCCTCTATTTCACCTCCCTAAAACATTTCTCTACTCTTTCTGCACCATGGCCGATGAAACCCAGCAATAACATATCACTGTACCTAATCCTCAAAACCCTACCAACTCTCTCCAACTCATAAAAAATATTTCTCATCAAAATATCGTTAAACTCACCCCATAAATTATTTATCATGGAAACTTCAAATTGAGATTCTCTTACTTGGTTACGATCTCTTCAAATTCATTTTTGGTTTTCATCTGTGTCCTGCACGCACCATTCATGCCAACAATACATAAACACCTATTTCCGCCTTTATTCAGTGGGTTCGGTAAGATAATCTCCTTTAGTGCCCTTCTCAAGTCCATTTTCTCTCATATGATCTCACTCATCCACAAGCTGCCACCACCTGTGATGGATGGACCATTCTATGAATACCTATGCTCGCCCATCTCGTGGCCACATTAAGCAAATTAAAGATCAACTCAAGAAGGCTGTTAAAGGCTCTTATCAATTTTCAGAATATATACAGTTCATTAAATGTCGTTATGATGAACTTGCAGCTCTTGGTAAACCTTTGGATCATGAAAACCTTATTGAGAAAATTCTGAATGGACTTGATGATGATCACCAGACTATTGCTGATATTCTTGAAGGACGAGACACTTCTATCTTGTTCGATGAATTACATGAAAAACTCATCAACCGTGGACTGTCTCTACATTAAACACAGTCTATAGCCTCACCTTTGCCTGCCACAGCCAATGTTGTTGCCACCCAGTCTCATGGCAACAACCTACATTTAGCTCCACGAAAAAACTGGCCGACCATACCTTAACAACCTTCACAGCTGTTGGCACCATCCTCTGGCTCTTCGCAATAGCATTCACAATGCCTGTATCTTGGCAAATGTCAGGCTTATCATACTTAGGGTCACACAATTACCCAGTGCCCCTTGTTCCAACTTATTCCAACATCTAATGCACCACAAGCAGCTTCCCACTCCTCAGTTCCCTCTTGGTATGCTCAACCACAAAACTCCCAATGGCAACCCAAGGCTAATATGGCCATATACCTAACAACCAGGCTTGGCTCCTGGACAATGGAGCGTCACACTATGTCACCACAGGCCTCAACAATTTGTCACTTCATTCCTCGTACAATGGTCTTGACGACATTGTGATTGGTGATGGTACTAGGTTACAAATTACTCATACTAGTTCCACCTCCTTACCTTCCACTTCTCACTGTTTTAATTTACAAAATGTTTTATATGTTCCTACTATGAAAAGAAATCTTATTTCTATTTCTCAATTTTGCAAATCTAATAATACTTATATTGAATTCTTACCTACTTCTTTTCATGTCAGGGATCTATAGACGGGGGTAATACTTCTGCAAGGGATAACTCGAGATGGTGTTTATGAATAGTCAGCTTCCCCAAATCTCCAATCATTGTTAGCTTTTTCTAGTGTCAAAGCCTCTCCCTTTGATTGGCATCATCGTCTAGGACATTCATCACAATCTATCTTTAGACACCTAATTTCCAAATTTCATTTAGCTTTAGTATCAAGACTTTTTAATTCTTTTCATTGTAATGATTATCATTGCAATAAAAGTTATAAATTATTTTTTGCTCAATCTACTCTTGTTTCGACTGCTCCATTGCAAATTATCTTTTTTGATATGTGGACTTCACCTGTTTCCTCCATTGACAATTTTAAATATTATGTCGTCTTTGTTTGTCACTACACTCATCACATTTGGCTATATCCTCTCTAACAAAAATCATATGTCTTTTCCATTTTCTCACGCTTCAAAGCTCCTGTGGAAAATTATTTTCAAAAAACAATATATCACTCCTTACTCTAACAATGGGGGGGGGGGGGGATGGGGGAAGGGAGGGGAATATACTGGTCTATCCTCCTTCTTTGGTTAATATGTGATTTCACATCTATCTCCACCACACACACCAGATCACAATGGTTTCTCTGAGCGTTGACACCGACACATAGTTGAAATTGGTCTTGCCCTCCTGTCTCATGCCTCTCTTCCTCTCAATACTAGTTTTATGCATTGTCCATTGCTACCTATCTCATCAACCATCTTCCCCCTCCTACTCTTAACATGTCATCTCCTTACCATAAATTATTAGGCTCTTCTCCAAATTATGCCAAACTCCGAGCATTTGGATGTCTATGTTACCCTTGGTTTCGTCCATACTCTTCTCATAAACTCAAACCCCGCTCCACTCCTTATGTCTTTCTTGGTTATTCCCTCACCCAAAGTGCTTATCTTTGTAATGTCCAGCGATTTAGGCTCTGATCGTGTGTGACCATAGTTGGGCACGCCGATATGGTCGGAGTCTAAATTTGGACTCATGAAAAAAATTTATTCCAGTGTTTTCTTTTAATTGAAATAGTGGGGTAAGAGGTGTTACAATCTTTGCTATGACCCTTCCACCAAGAAAATTCACACCTCCCATCACGTTCGTTTTGCGAAGTCTGTTTTTCCTATGTCTAGGCTTCCCTCTTCTAATCCACACCCAAACAAGTCAATAAGTTTAACGTGGTTGCAACTGCAGGTTCTTTTTCCATCGACATCAACATTATAATACCCTTAATTTTCATAATACATGATTTAATTATTTTTGTGGGTAAATATTCCGTAAAATCCGAGAGTGGATATAAAAATTATGAAAATGCCTCTTACTATAAATAAGGAGTTAACTCTCTCTCTCTCTCTCTCTCTCTCCTTCTTCTTCTTCTCTTTCTCTCTCTTCCTCCTACCACCATTTCCATTTCGATCACCACACAAATGACCTCCAATCGATGCAAAATTCAGGCTAGAAGTAGTTTTTGACCTCCCCCACACATTGGTGACCTCTGTTTCTCTAGAATTTGGCTGGAACTGCAAAAAATGGTAGCACAAAATTGGGGTATTAGGCTACCCTAGCCGTTTCTCCACCTTTCTGACCTCTTTTCATAATTTTGACTCCAAAAATGGATTTAAGAGGTCCAAAAACCTTTGACTGCACTGGTTGAACTTCAGGAACAGACATTTGGAGGTTGATCAGAGTTTGGGTTTTCTCACCAGAGCTATAGGAAATTTTGTAGATCTAGGCGTTTTCAGTCACTTCCAAGATACAAGACTTGTACTTTTGGACTCCCCATATCCTAAGGGGGCTGTTGGTACCCTCTAATTGCCATTCCATTGCCATTGGAAATTTTCCTGTCACCGAAGTCTAGCAACCACTAATCAGACGTTTTTGGACAGAATCTTCGGCTCGTTAAATCGAGTCATCTGGTACCAACCCCACCTTCGTGCCATTTTTAGATAGTGAGATATGAATTTATTTGTGAAATTTAAGTATATTATTTAATTAATGTGATAAATTTATTTTATTGAATAATTTGATGGATTGCATGATTATGAGAATTATTGGAGAATATATTTAGACATTATAATAGAATTATGAGGTGGTTATTAGTGAAGTTGAATTATGGATAAATTATAGATTATTAAGTTGATTATGTATGTTGATCGGGTATATAATAAATTGAAAACCCATATTGTAATTTATTATGTTGAGATGATGATGATGATATATTTTATAGAATTATGACCCGTAAGCAGGGGGATTGTTTATTTTTTAAAGGAGGTGCTGCTAAATTTTCAGTAGAAATTACGTTAAAATTTGAATAAACATTTCTATTGGGAAATCTTAGAAACGTCTAGGCTTATTCTTGATATTTTATTGATATTCCTTGTATTTTTATAGATTCTCTAGAGATTTCACCGGCTGTACCAGAGTCTTGAGAGCAGCTTATTGAGGAATCTACAGATCTGTGAGTTAATATCATATGATTTTAAAACATGCTCTCCTTTGCATTTTCTCTGGCATTCTAATTAATATTAAATAATATATTATGAATATATTATGATTATTATTAATATTAATATACATATAGTAATATATGCTTGAATGTGATTTGCTGGAGATGTATTTGGGTGAGACTGTGATGTGATTATTGGGATGAAAACTATAGTAGAACGTGCCACCTCATGGGTTACATCAGGACCGTGTGTACACTGGTGATGATTTTATAATTATGGATGGATTGATAATATACCCTGGTCGAGTTCGTCTCTCAAAGAATGATATATATATATATATATATATATGAATGTTGAGGGTGATAACCCTAGTTGAGTTCGTCTCTCAGGGCACCAGTACCATTTGGATAAGTGAACGACTAGAGGGAAGGACTCTGGTTGAGTTTGCTCTCAGGGCGCCAGTCCTTTGGAATTAAGAGAGCCATTGGATAGTAGAATTGAGGCTCAGGATTCTGCTTGAGTTGCTCACCCAATTATTTGATAATTGATTTTTCATGATGCATGAACTCATTGCATGTATATATATATATAGTATTAGTATAATGTTGTGTGACTGTATGTTATATAGTTATATGATATTGATTCACTTAGTAGAGGCTGATTCCTCTCGTTTATTTTTCTCAGGTAATAGATATCCTTTTCAGATTATTTTGGACTACTCCATATCTTCTTAACTCTGCGAGGGCTTGATGTAATATTTTTAAATTATTTCTCTTATTGTATTAAATATTCTAGATCTTCGTAGTACCTTATATAGAATGTTAGACTATATATTATATGGAAATATGTCAGATGAGTATACACTCTCCCTTGGTGATGTTATGGTTATAAGTATACATTTAGCAGAGTTTATATTATGCAATTGAATATTATATTGATGTTATATTAAAGCGTGATTGAGATACGAGGTATGTTTATGTTTAGGCTTGCTACGGGTTTTGGTGGCCTTAAGCCTATCCATTTCCTAACGCCAGTCACGGTCCCCAATTTAGGTCGTGACAAAGTTGGTATCAGAGCTGTAGGTTTAGTTTTCCTATGGCATAGGTTGTTAGCTTTTTATACTACGGAGTTAGGATCAAGTTCATCTTTGCATGTCATCTTGGACTCTAGTTTCAGCGTAAATCAATAGAGAGTATATTATCTTTTTGATATCTACATGTTTATTTTCAGTATGCCGAGGACTATAGCAACAGTAGTTGCAGCATTAGTTGATGAGGCACAAGATGAAGTTTCTACTCCTTATGTAGTTACAGCTTCGGTATAGAGCACTAGGAGGCAAGGTAGACCTCGAGCTGCTACTTGACGGCCTCAGGGTGAAGTTCATGAGATACCCAATATTAGAGGAGTATCGGTTGATGATTTTATTGCAAGTATGGTTGGCATAAAGACTGGCATGGAAGGAGTCTAGAGAGCCGTAGAGCAGCTCCTAGTACACCAACAATCGGCTGCACAAGCTCCTCTGCCCAAAGCTATTATATCAGGATCTATTATTAGGGACAATGTTTCAATGTCTAAGTACACTAAACTCAGACCTATTAACTATGATGGGATTGAGGGAGATCTTATAGATTTTCTTGATGAGGTTAAGAAGAGGGCATATGATTTGAAATGTTTGGATAGGCAATATATTGAAATGGTTGGATTCTCCATGACTGATATTTCAACGTAGTGGTATAGGGACTATGTACGACCTTTTCTAGATTATATGACCTAGAGACAGTTCAAGACAAGATTTAAGGATTACTTCATTCCTTTTAGTCTTAGAGAGGAATATAGGTTGAGGTTTATGACTCTAGTGATAAGTGGTATGTTAGTGGCAAAGTATACTAGATAGTTTATACAGCTCAGCAAGTATGCTCCATATGTAGTTGGTACTAAGGAATTGAAGACCAGCAGGTACATTTTAGGTCTTGGTCCAGAGTTTGTTTCTTTAGTTTAGTCTAGAAAGAGCAGTTTTCTGGAAGTTTGTGATCCAGCTAGGTAGATGGAAGTAGATTTGAGGAAACATTGTATTATTTCTGATGAGAGCAAGAAGAAGAAGAATAAAACAGAGGGACAATCTAGTACTCAACCTTCAAGGACTTGCTTTGGTAGTGGAGATTATTTTGAGAGTATAGATCAACAGTTTAGATAGAGAGGGCCTCTTGGTCATAAGAAGGGTAGGTGTCACCGAGGTAATAGAGGATTTCGACCAGGTCAATGATTCAGTGGCAGTGGACAGAATTCTGGTCATAATAGTGCTAGTTCTGGCCCTAGTGTTTATCAGTAGTGTGGCAGGTCACATCAGGGACCTTGTTTTTATGCTAGTGGTGTATGTTTTTGATACAACGAGATGGTTCATATGGCCAGATCATGCCCTCGGTTTTTAGGACAACAAACCTTTTCCTAAGGATCTTCTGCAAGTGTTACCCGGCTAGTGTATTCGGTTATTCCTGGTTATTCACAGGTAGGTTCTCAGTTTATAGGCCAGTAGGGCCATGGTTTTACTAGTAGAGCATCAGCAGGTAGGATAGGTGGTAGACGTCAGAGTCAAGCTTCTAGCTCTTTTTAGGCAGGCCGTGGATAGGCTAGAGTGTTCACCCTTACTCCTCAGGATGCCATAGCCTCGAATGTAGTTGTGTCAGGTATTATTCCAGTATGTTCTTTTGATGGTAGAGTTTTGTTAGATCCGGGTGCAACCCATTCTTTTTTATCTCCTAGTTTTGCTTTGAGGTTAGATAGACAACTAGTTAAGTTGGAGATTCCTTTATCTATGACTACTCCCTTGAGTGATCCTTTAGAAATGGATGTCATTTTTCCATCCTCTCTAGTCTATGTAGAGGGTAGAGACCTTCCAGCTTATTTGATTTTGTTAGATGTGATGGACTTTGACATGATATTAAGGATGGATTGGTTAGCTATATATTATGCTACTCTTGAATATAGAGATAAGAAGGTGATTTTTAGAATCCCTGGTGAAATGAGTTCTATCTTAGAGGAGATGTGAATGCATCCCTAGCTAATCTTATTTTAGCTCTCACAGCTAGACGCTTATTACATCGCAGTTGCCAAGGTCATTTTGGCACTTATCAGAGATACCTCAATGGAGAAGGGCAGTTTTGAAGATGTACCTGTTGTTTGTGAGTTTTTCGATGTTTTTCTAGATGAGTTGCCAGGATTACCACCTGATAGAGAGATAGAGTTTTGTATTGATGTGGTACACTGCACGACCCCTATTTCTATGCCACCCTACAGGATGGCTCCAACAAAATTGAAAGAGCTTAAGGAACAGTTGTAAGATTTATTGGATAAAGGTTTTATTAGACCTAGTACCTCTCCTTGGGGTGCTCCTGTTTTGTTTGTGAAAAACAAAGATGGGTTTTTAAATCTTGCAATGATTATCGTCAACTAAACAAGGTTACTATTCATAATAAATATCCCATTCCTCGCGTAGATGACTTATTTGATCAGTTACAAGGTGCTAAGTATTTCTCTAAGATTGATTTGCATTCCAGTTATCACTAATTGAGGATACGTCTATAGGATATACCCAAGATTGCATTTAGGACCCATTATTGCCATTATGAGTTTTTTGTGATGTACTAATGCGCCTGCGGCTTTTATGGTTTTGATGAATCGGGAATTTAAGCCATTCTTGGATCAATTTGTTATTGTCTTTATTAATGATATTCTGGTACATTCTTGTAATGAGGAAGAACATGTAAACCATTTAAGAATGGTGTTACAAACTTTGAGGGAACATCAATTGTATGCTAAGTTCTCTAAGTGTGAATTTTGTTGGAGGGTGTTGCTTTCCTAGGACACGTGGTGACTAAGGATGGTATCCAAATGGACCCTAAAAAGGTAGAGGCAATGACTAACTGGCAGAGACCGACAACAGTGACTGAGGTCCGTAGTTTTCTAGGTTTAGCAGGTTATTATCGTCGCTTTGTGCAAGATTTCTCAAGAATAGGTTCACCTTTGACTAGATTGACTCAAAAGAATGTCAAGTTCCAGTGGACAAATGCCTATGAAAGAAGTTTTCAAAAGCTAAAGGATTGTTTGACTTCGGCTCCAGTTTTGATCTTACCATCTGGAATAGGAGGTTTTATAGTGTATTATGATGCTTTTACAGTTGGTTTAGGTTGTGTTTTGATGCAGCATGGTAGAGTGGTAGCCTATGCTTCTAGGCAATTGAAGAAACATTAACAGAATTATCCCATCTATGATTTAGAGATAGCAGTAGTGATATTTGTACTTAAGATTTGGAGACATTACTTGTATGGTGAGACATGTGAGATTTATACAAATCACAAGAGTTTGAAGTATATTTTCCAACAAATGGAGTTGAACTTACGACAAAGGAGATGGTTGGAACTATTCAATAATTATGATTGCACTATTCTTTACCATCCTGGTAAAGCTAATGTTGTGGCAGATGCTTTGAGTACGAAGTCTTCTAATAGCCTTGCACATATTAGTATGGAAAAGAGACCAATAACTAAGGAGTTGCATGAGTTGTATGATCATAGATTGCAACTAGAGGTGATGGATTCTAGAGTACTTTTAGCTCATTTTAGAGTTCGGTCCATACTTGTTGATATAATTAAGGCAGCACAAGATCAAGACCCATAATTAAGAAAGATTATGGATGAAGTACAAGTTGGTCAAGCTAAGGATTTTGTGATAGTTAATGATGGAACTCTTAGAATGTGAACTAGGTTATGTGTTCCTGGTGTAGATGATCTAAGCAAAGAAATTATAGACGAAGCTTATTACACAACATATAGTGTTCATCCTGGTTCTACCAAGATGTATTTGAAGAGTGTTTATTAGTGGAATGGTATGAAGAGAGATATGACAGAGCTTATGTCCAAGTGTTTGACTTGTCAACAAGTAAAACTCGAGCATCAGAAGCCATCAGGATTGTTGCAACCCCTTCCTATTTCAGAATGGAAGTGGGACAAAATTACTATAGATTTTGTGTTAGGATTACCGAAGACATCTATAGGATATGATTCTATTTGGGTGATTGTAGATCGATTGACTAAGTCAATGCACTTTTTACCTATTAAGATGACTTATTCTACAGCTAAGTATGCTAAGTTGTATATTGAAAGAATTATATGTCTTTATGGGGTTCCGATTTCCATAGTGTCAAATAGAGGACCACAATTTACCTCGAGATTCTGGATGAAGTTACAGGAAGAGCTTGGTACTAGATTAACTTTAGTACAGCTTTTCATCCTCAGACATATGGACAATCAGAAAGGACAATCGAAATATTAAAGGATATGTTGAGAATGTGTTATGGATTTTATAGGACATTAGGATTGGCACTTACCTTTGTTTGAATTTGCTCATAATAACAGTTATCATGCCAGTACTGAGATGGCACCATATGAAGCATTATACAACAGAAAAGTGTAGATCTCCTATATATTGGGAAGATATAGGTGAAAGGAAATTAGCAGGTCCTGAATTTGTTCAAATTACATCGGAGAAGATTCCTATCATTCGTGAGCTTTTAAAAACAGCTTTCAGTAGACAAAAGAGTTATGCAGATCCTAAAAGGAAACGTGTGGAATTCAGAATTGGTGAATATGTGTTTTTAAAGGTGTCACCAATGAGAGGAGTCATGAGATTTGGTAAGAAGGGAAAGTTGGCTCCACATTACATAGGACCTTTCGAGATCCTAGACAGAATTGGTGAAGTGGCCTATCAGTTGGCATTACCCCCAGAGTTTTCCCATGTTCATCCTGTATTTCATATTTCTATGTTAAGGAAGTATGTTCTAGATTCTTCTCGTATGTTGCAACCTTAAAGTATTGAAGTGAATGAAGACTTGTCATATGAAGAACAACCAGTAGAAATTATAGACACTCAAGTCAGACAGTTTCGTTCTAAGAGCATACCGATGGTGAATGTTAGATGGCAAAATCATTTACATGAGGAGTGTACCTAGGAGTTAGAGCAGAAGATTCTAGATTCCTACTCATATTTCTTCTAGTTTTAAGGTAATATCCTTTCTAAAAAAAATTCGAGGACGAATTTTTCTTTAAGAATGGGAGAATGTAATACTCTTAATTTTCATAATATATGATTTAATTATTTTTGTGGGTAAATATTCCGTAAAATTCAAGAGTTGATATAAAAATTACAAAAATGCCACTGACTATAAATATGGTGTTAACTCTCTCTCTCTCTCTCTCTCTTCTGCTTCTTCTCTTTCTTCCTCTTCCTCCCACCATCATTTCCATTTCCGATCACCACCCAAACGACCTCCAATCGATGCAAAAATTTGGGCCATAAGTATTTTTCGACCTTCCCAACACATTGGTGACCTTTATTTCTCCAGAATCCAGCTAGAACTGTAGAAAACAGCTAAAAAATAAAATTTAAGCATCAGGATGCCCTTGCCGTTTCTCCATCTTCTCGACCTTTGTTCATGATTTTGACACTAGAAATGGACTTAGGAGGTCCAAAAACCTTGGACTACACTGGTTGAGCTTTGGGAACAGACTTTAGAGGCTAATCGGAGTTCGGATTTTCTCGCCGGAGCTACCGAAAATTTTGTAGATCTAGGCATTTCCGGTCACTTTCAAGATACAAGAGTTGTACTTTTTGACTCTCCATATCCTAAGGGAGCTATTGGTACCCTTTGATTGCCATTCTGTCGCTGTCAGAAATTTTCTGTCAATAGAGTCCGGCAACCACTGACCGGATGTTTTTAGACATAATCTCCGGCTCGTTAAATCGTGTCATCCAATACCAACCAAACTTTCATGTCATTTTTAGATAGTGAGATATGAATTTATTTGTGAAATTTAAGTATATTATTTAATTAATGTAATAAATTTATTTTATTAAATAATTTGATGGATTGCATGATTATGAGAATTATTGGAAAATATATTTAGGCATTATAATAGAATTATGATGTAGTTATTATTGAAGTTGAATTATGGACAAATTATGGACTATTTTGTTGATTATATATGTTGATCGGATATATAATAAATTGGAGACCCGGATTTATAATTGACTGTATTGAGATGATGATGATATATTTCATAGAATCATGACCCGTAAGCAGGGAGATTGTCTAGTTTTTAAAGGAAGTGCTGCTGATTTTTCGGTGGAAATTACGTTAAAATTTGAATAAAAGTTTTTATAAGAAAATCTTAGAAAAGTCTAGACTTATGATTTATTTTTGATATTTTATTGATATTTCTTATATTTTTATAGATTCTCTAAAGATCCCACCAGCTGCATCGGAGTCTTGAGAGCAACTTATTGAGGAATCTAAAGATCTGTGAGTTAATATCATATGATTTTATAACATGCTACCCATCTTCCTTACATTTTCTCTGGCATGTTAATTAATATTAAATAATATATTATTATTATATTATGATTATTATTAATATACATATAGTAATATATGCTTGAATGTGATTTGCTGGAGATGTGTTTGGATGAGATTGTGATATGATTGTTGGGACAAAAACTATAGCAAAACGTGCCACCTCATGGGTTACATCAGAACCGTGTGTACACTAGTGATGATTTTATGATTATGGATGGATTGATAATATACTCTGGTCAAGTTCGTCTCTCAGAGAATGAAATATATTATGATATGGTATGTATATGGATACTAAAGGTAATAACCCTGGTTGAGTTCGTCTCTTAGGGTACCGACAGCATTTGGATAAGTGAATGAATGGAAAGAATGACTATGGTCGAGTTTGCTCTCAGGGTGCCAGTCCTTTGGAATTAAGAGAGCCACTGGCTAGTAGAATTGAGGCTTAGGATTCTGCTTGAGTTACCCAATTGTTTGATTATTGATTTTTCATGATGCATGAACTCATTGCGTATATATATATATATATATATATATATATATATATAGTATTAGTATAATATTGTGTGACTGTATGTTATAAAGTTATATGATATTGATTCACTTGGTGAAGGCTGACTTCTCTTGTTTATTTTTCTCTGGTAGTAGATATCATTTTCAGATCGTTTTGGATTGCCCCGTATTTTCTTTACTCCATGAGGGCTTGATATAATATTTTTAAATTATTTCTCTTATTGTATTAAATATTTTAGATCTCCGCAATACCTTGTATAAAATGTTATACTATATATTATATAGAAATATATCAGATGAGTATACACTCTCCTTTGGTGATGTTATGGTTATAAGTATACATTTAGCAGAGTTTATATTATGCGATTGAATATTAGATTAATGTTATATTAAAGCATGATTGAGATACGAGGTATGTTTATGTTTAGGCTTGCTACGGATTTTGGTGGCCTTAAGCCTACCCCTTCCCTAGCGCCAATCACGATCTCCGGTTTGAGTCGTGACAAACACTATCTCAAGTTCTTTATCCCCACCTATGACAGAAATAGACCCCACTGACCTACCCCTCGCCTCTCTTCCATCCTCCACCTTGAGCCGTGCCTCACTCATAATCACCCACTCCTACAATAACATACGTAAACCAATTCACAAGCTTACACTCTCTGCCTAACTAGCCCAAGAGCTTGAACCTACCTCAGTAACTCAAGCCATCAACGATCCCATATGGCGACAAGCCATGTCTGAAGAATTTGATGCTCTAGTTTGCAATGGCACATGGGAATTAGTTCCACCAAAAGAGGCTCATAATATTATTAGCTCTAAATGGATTTTTCATATTAAATGTTTGGCTAATGACTATTGACAAGTACAAAGCTCGCATAGTTGCGAAAGGCTTCCATCAGCGCCTTTGTATCAACTGTCATGATACATTTAGCCCAGTAGTCAAACCGATAATAGTTTGCCTTATCCTATCTATTGCAGTCAGCCATGGTTGGTCTTTATGCCAACTTGATATCATCAATGCCTTTCTTCAGGGCACCTTGACTGAGGATGTCTTCATGATGCATCCATAAGGATTTATTGACACTAATCATCCTCATTATGTCTGCAAATTGAGGAAGGCTATCTATGGTCTCAAGCAAGCTCTTAGTGCTTGGTACAACGAACTTCTTCAATTTCTGCTTGCTTCTAGCTTCATCAAAATAACAAGCACATCTTTACTTTTCCTCAACACTTCATGCATCATTATCTATCTCTTGATATATGTTGATGATATAATTATTACAAGTAATGACAACTCTACAATTCAACGTGTTATTACTCAACTGGCCAATCGGTTTTCCCTCAAGGACTTAGGCCTTTTGACGTATTTTCTTAGTGTTGAGGTCCTCTCACATTTGTTAGGAATCCTCCTATCTCAACGCCACTACATTGCTGACCTACTAGCCTACACCAAGATGCAGATACTCGTCCAGTTGCCATACCACTACTAACCATATCGACTCTCACTATTCAAGCCAGCACTACTCTGTTCGATCCATTCGAGTTTTGTATGGCGGTGTGCAGTCTTCAGTACTTGTCTTTGACCCGTCTTGACATTGCTTATTTGGTTAATAATTTGTCCCAGTTCATGTATTGCCCCACCTGCGATCATTGGAATGTGGTCAAATGCATTCTCCAATACTTATGTGGCACAATTGATTAAGGCATTTTGCTCCATCATCGATCATCTCTTGCTCTACATGCCTTCTTCGATGCTGACTGGGCTAGCAACAAAGATGATTTTACCTCCACTTGTGCTTACATTGTCTACCTAGGACGTAAACCCATCTCATGGAGCTCGAAGAAACAACGCAACCTCTTCTACGGAAGCAAAATACCGATCTGTTGTCATAACTATTACTGAACCATGCTGGCTTATATCCCTTATAAGCGAACTAGGATTTTCATCATCACCAAAGCCAATTATTTATTGTGATAATATGGGTGCCACCAATCTCTACCCCAATTCGGTCTTCCATTCACATATGAAAATATTGCTTTTGACTATTACTTCATTTGTGAGCAAATTCAGAATGGTGATCTTCAAGTTTCACATGTGTCCTTTGCTTATCAACTAGCAGATGCTGTCACCAAACCACTACCCCACCTGCGTTTCCAACAACTGATGCTCAAGATTGGACTCTTATCTTGGAGCTCCAATTTGCAGGGGCATATTAGAGAATCAGATAACAAAATTTGATTCTAGTCTATCAATATTATATTGTGAATATTGTAATTACATATTGTTAGATGTTGCAATTAGTTAGTATTGAAATCTCCTATATTAATATTAGTTTCCATGTAAAACTTTAGTTTCCTCACTCTATTATAACTATATATTTCTTCTCTTTAATGGAAAGGTCATGCCATTAGTTCCCATCAATTCATCTTCTTATAGTGTGCTTGCTGACATCATTGAACACGATTCTCTGTGTTGGAAGACTCAAATTGATTCATGGATTAGTTTTGTGATATCTTGTATTTTTAGTCTATCTTTGTTTGGTCTAGCTTTGACTGTTTTTCTTGTTTAGTTCTTGTTTTGCTATAAGCAAGGATCTATTATCTTGCTTAGGCTCCATTTCTTAGTATTAGGGGTAAATTTTGTCATCATCTTAATCTTTAATTAATGAGATTTTCCCTCATTTATTTATTTATTAATAAAATGTTCAATATGCTTGTTTAAAAAAAAAATAGTTCCACTATCTTCCTTCCTTTACATTATTTCTCCTCAAATTCAAGAACAAAAAATCCTTAATAATATTTTATTATTTCTCTTTTTTTTTTTTTTTGTTATTTTCTTTCTTTTTCTTTCTTTTTCTTATCTCTTACTCTCTCTTCTTTTTTTTAGATATTTTTATTCATAAAAAATTAAAATAGGGAGTGAGATAAACAGTATTGTTGGATAGAAAATATTATTGGAAATTCTTAAAGATTTTATCCCCAAATCTCTTTTTCCTATGATAACGATGTTACAATATACAAACGAAAACTCTCCTCCTCCACATTATTATTATTATTATTATTATTATTATTATTATTATTATTATTATTATTAGTTTCAGTTATCAAGTAATTTGAATCCCTATAAAATAAGTCCATTAAGAAGATAAAATGTGAAGTTTAAAAATATTCTATATTTAGGAATTCAAATTCTAGACATGTTTAAGAGAAAAAAAATCGTTACCATTTATCTTAATTACATCTCCGAGGTAGATTATTTATTTATTTTTAGCTGTTAATGCTGTAGTACCAACTTGGTGAGAAATATTTCAATATTTGACAGATTTGCCAACCATAATTAATATTTTTTGATAGACCATAATTAATTCTTAGAATAAAACAATATGATTGATAATTAGTGTAACGATATGATTATCCTGATGATATGATAACGTGGATAACGATTGAATAATATTTGGAAATGGAGGCTGCATATATAGCAATTCAAATCCGATTTGGTTTTTTGTTTTTTTTTTTTTCATAAAAATGCTTAATAGAATGTGAACTACATAATAAGAAATAATAATCTCTTTAAATATTAAGTCCGATTTGGATGAAGCCACTCTCCTTGATTGACATCCGATTTGGTTTTTGGATATTCAAAAAGGAACTCATTAGACTAACTAACAACCCCCCATTCCATGCATGGAATTGAAATGAATTCTTCACTATCTGTCAACTTTCCACTAAATGATTTATGATATGATTCCTTTTTTAAGTTACCTATTCCTGTTCATAGTCTCTTCTGCTTTTTTAAATATCGCCTACTCTATTAGATTTATGCTCACCCCACTAAATTATAATTCAAAGGCTAAATGTGCAAATTAACATTTAAACTATATTTTATGAAGCGAGTCATCTTCTTAATTTTGATTCAGTGCAAATATGTCATCGAATTTTAAACTCGGTGCAATTAGACATCTCACATATCAGGTCCCTTAAACCAGAATCATGAACCAATTCAGTCTAGTAAGGAGTGATTTGTTCTATAAGGTATAGTTCAGGAATTAATCTGCACTAAGTTTAAAGTTTGATGGCTTATTTGCACGGAGTCAAAATTGAAGATGTGACTCTCTCTATAGAGTATAGTTTATGAGCTAATTTGCATATTTGGACTAATTTTTATACTACTTAATGGTATGTTTAGAAAATTTTGATTGATTCCTAACAACTATTAATTCTGTATAAACTTGATAATTTTTTTATCTAATACAAAATTTGGATTTGAATTCGTCTTAAAAAAAAAATACTCAAATTCAACCTGCAAAATAAATTTAGAATTGAATTAGATGCGAACCCAAAATCTCGAAAATTATAATTCTTGCAACTACACCTTCAACTTCCCACGTTCTTTGTATATATTAAGTAGAAATGTCAACTCAACCAACAAATTGTTTAAGAATGCATGCTTATTGAAATTGATTTAATTACGTGTATTTAAACATAAATAGTTAATTGTGTGTATATAATAAATATATTTTTTTGTTTCAACTCATTTAGTAATCTGAATTCGCATCGAGTGTGGCTAATTAAAGAGTTAAAACATATTCTTTCAAGTTTTAAAATTAATTCATATTTATAATTCAAATTCGAAATACTAATTAAAGAAAAAAAAATCCAAAAATTTCATTTGGCCTTTTCAAAATTAATGAGAGTATGGTTCTGATAAATGTTTTTTTTTTTTTGAAAAGTATTGATAAATGTTAAATTACATCTAATTTTAGAAATTCTTATACCGCACACTTAGGTGCAAAATGCTATGTGCACCCGGCCTCTTCGCACGTGCTATAACTGGCCCAATTTATTTTTTCTTTGTTTAAAATTTAAACGCCATTAACTTCAATTCCTAAACCCCTAACATAAACTCACCACAAAACCATGATCCTCCCTCTTCTCTCGCAATCTCTGATTTTCTCGAAAAAACCACTCACCTCTTTCACCTTCTTCTCTCCCTCTCCTTACTCAAAATCCTTCTCTCACCGTCATTCCCTTAGCATTATTACTCAAAACTCGTATAAAAATACCTATTGTAAGTAAACAAAAAACTAACAAATATACATTTTTAAGGTGTTTGATTTTGGGTAAATATAATCCACCTATTTCTCTAAACTAATTTTTGTACTTTTTATTGTTTAGGGTTTTTGTGCTTCAATTTTAGGATTTATTGATTTTTTTTTTATGTAGCAGCAGAGAAAACATAGTGAAGCTACAATTCATTGAAAATAAATTTATTACATTTTCAATAGAAATAAACTGTAGATACATTATTTATTGTCTACAAAATCATTAAAAGTAAACTGTAGATTATAAACTGTAGTCCACTAATCTCAAAAAAAATATAAACTGTAGGTACATTATATATTGTTGTTTCCTTTTATTGAATCTATGTTTTTTATTTGTGAATTTTCATATATTAATGTTAAAAAACTACATGTTCATTATTTAATAATTGTAGATTCATTATTTATTTATTTTTATTGTAAACTGTTAGATTGTAATCTACCTATATTTGTTTTATTTTATATTTAATTACATAGATTCATTACTTTAATGATGTACACACATTAACTAAAAACCATATATTCATTATATATGACATAATTCATTACTTGTGATTGATTCAAAGAGGTTCAACATGTGACTAAAGTCAATAGCAAGAAAGAATAAAAACAGTAGCAAAGAATCAAGTGAAAATCTCACACTGAGACAAATGTTGGACACCTTATAGAATCAAATGGCAGGCCAAGCTACTAAACACCATACAGAATCAACTACCGACCAAACAGTACAATAGACTCTTACACCTCAAGTTGCCTTCTACAAAAGAAAATCAAACAAAGATACAAGTACAGTTGATGCTCCAACAAAACTAACATAAACTGTACAACAAAAAACTCAGGAGCAAACACAACCACCAAAAATTAAGAGAAAAAAACAAGAGGTAAATAAAACACTAAATAATGTGCATCTTTTCATTTTATGAAACGTAAATAATGTAGACACATTGATTATTGTTTGATTACATGTACATTTAGAATACAACAAATATTCATTATAAATAGACTGTATTTTCATTATATTTTTTATGCGTGGAAAACTTAGGACTAAAAAGCACCATGGAAAAAGAAAAAAATAAAAGGAGGAAACAACAAAGAAAAAGAAAAAGAAAACAGAGAACCTAAAACTGATATATCTGAAGATGGAGATGAAATAGACAAATATGATGGAGCTAAAACTAGACAAAGGTCATATACTTAATTAGTATATATTCATTACTATAATCCTATAAGATCACAGTTTATCAATTATAGGTTCATTACTTAACGACTCAAACTTCATGAGTTAATTAGTTAATATTGTATTAACTAATTATTCTTTTTATTAATGATATTTTATAGAGAGATTCTTGTATACAAGAATGTCGCTAAAAAGTTTGTATAGTATGATACAGAACATGTCAGAGTAACAACATAATGTTGTACAAGAGATATGTTTTGACAGCCTACTGCAAATGGCATTAACACATTGTGATAGAAGGTTGTGTTATTTTTTGGTCAACGAATTTGATCATTGTAGTACAACTTTTGCTCTAAAAAATGACCAATTAGTACTTAATGAAGAAAATGTTGTGAGCACTATCAATCTACCAAGAGGAAAGAAAATGGTAGTTGAGGCCAAAGGTGAGAATGATAGTCTTGCATATATCCAATTGTTACAAACATAGAGAGCAGTTATATGGGAAATAAGAAAAGGTAGTTCAATAACAAAGGATATGGCAAAAGCAATTGTAAAAAGAGGGAATTTTGGGACGACTTAAAAAGAGATTTTATAGTCTTTATAGTTTCTTTATTGATAAAAGGATACCAAAGTAGGTCTTCAAACTACAAAATCTTGTTGTCTCTAATTAATATAAATAGGTGAAAGAATTCAATTGGTGTCATTACACGCTCAACAACCTTATCAAAGCAATACAACAATGGAAGAACAAAAATACCAGAGCATTCACTATTTCAATCACCTTCCTTATGGTAAGTTTATTATTACAATTTTATTACTATATATAAATACAATCGTAAAAAAAATGAACTATATGGATATTATTATTACATGTTTGACTACAAATTGACAATTATATATATTTTTACTATTATATATATCTCAATTATTCTACTTCTAATATTTTGTTTTTCTTTCCAACTAACATATTTGGATAGAGTGGAGTTTAAAGTAAGAAATGTTAGCATAGTTTTTCCAATTTTCTCCAATTAGACAAACAAAAATGTAAGAGAAAGAATCAATGTGAAAAAGAAAGAAGAAGGGTTTGGAAAGGGGAAAAGAATCAATGCGACATGCTTGTAACATTGAACACAAACTCATGTCGCATAATATCCATGTCCAGCCGCCACACATGATATGTAAACCTACTACTAGTACTATTATAAGCCACACAACTTTGATCACAACATCCCTTCATAAACTGCACTACTCCTCAAACAGTTTATATATCTCCAATGTATATATCTGTCTCGAATGAGAAAGAAGCTTTATATCATTAAAAGTTGTTGTTGGCTCACCTATCAAATAACACAAGTCCTATCCATTTTCTTTGCTCCTCCACTCCGAAACCACATCAGTAAAATAATTGTAAAAATCATAGAGACCAGCAGTTTTAAAAAGCCTCCTGGAAATAGAACAATTAGTAGTCTCACTCCCTTATGAAGATAAAATTCCACCGGAAAAAGGTCTTTACTAAAGATAGGATACCATTTATCTCTAATGTCAAAAAGCTTTTGCATCCAGGCATTCTTGCGAAACTTATAATTTGTCTTCAACCTTAAAAAAAAATGGAACAAATAAATAAAAAATCAATTCAATAAACAAACTCAAAAATTCAAAAAATCTTCACTTAATCCAATAAAATTGAAACTCAACCTCAGAATCAATGTATTTAAGCACATAATTAAATAATTCAACAAATCCTTTTTTAGTTCTCAATGAGGTGATATTCTTTTTCGAATTCTCCCCTATATGCCATATACAAAGTCCATGTTGCAAATATGGAAAAACTTGAGCAATAGTAGCAGCCATAGCAGCAAATTGATCTATTATTATAATCTGAGGATATCTACCTTCCATCGATCTAAAAATATGCACTAAAAAGCCACACAAAAGACTAAATTCTCTCATTTAATAAAAATCCACATCCAAACATCACATTCATACAATAATGATTCATTCCTACAAATAAAAAACAACAAAAACAATCAATAACAAAGCTAAAATAAAATGAACATACAATAAGTAGATAATGAACCTACAAGTAATAAAAATGCATCTACTAGCTACTTATAACAATTTAATTTGACAATAAAATGAACATATAAAAAATAAATGAACCTGCAATTAACTGATAATGAAACTTCAGTTCACAAAAAAAGAACATGCAATTAACAGATAATCAACTTCAAAAATAATGAAACTAGTATACAAAAATAGTGTATCTAACGTGTATTTAATATAAACCTACAAAATCTACACAATAATAAAACAAAAAATACATGTTCATTGCAAACATACCTACAAATGGATCACAAATCATATCATATCTATTAGTGCGATACGTCGTATCATGCACTAATAGATCCCTGAAAAGCTCATAATCTTCTTTTATCCTCGAATCTCTCCAAAAAAAAAAAAAGCTACACCATCAACCTCAAAATCAAAAAAGAAATCTTTCTCATTTGACTACCTTCTTCTGAAAATTTCAATCAATGCATTAGAATCACAATTATCTAACTTAAATTTTCTTTTGCCAACACATTATAAGCATCACTTGCAACAAAACCAATAAAAGGAGAACCATCTTATTGCTTTTTAAGCAATCTAATCTCATTCAAAACGCTAACACCACTTTCTTTCAAATGCTAAGGTAAATCAATTGATTTTCTGTCACTTTTCTATGCAAACGAAAAAGATAAGTTTTACTTGTTCCAAATAACTCATGATAAGAATCAATAAGAATTAAAACTAAAAAAATCAATCTAAACAGAAATCATACATGAATTCAATAAAGAATCAATACACAAAACATTAACAGAAGCATCGATAATCTCTTTATCAAAACCTTCATAAAAAAAAATGAACTCAAACACATGCAAACAAGAAATTTCTATTCATAAAATAAAAAAATACAAGAAACACACACAAAATTATAATGAAAATAAAAAACATAGAAGCCACCTCAAATGTACCTAAATTTTCACAAATTAGAGTCACAAATCGTATTCTTAACACAAATATCTTCATCCATTTGCAATTGAACAAAAAACTAAAATGAGAGAGGAAACAAAAACCATAAAAGGAAAAGAAAAAAACCGCACCCGACTTTTTTATGAGAATCGCACCAATAAGGAAAAAGGGAGAACACAATAAGAAGAAGAAGACATCAATGATATCTAAGAAAGGAAATCGAAGACAAAAGGAAACAAAATTCCAGCCAAAGAGAAAAATAAAAGAAACACCTGTTAAAATTTAAAAAACCACAGTTAAATTAATAAAAAAAGTCCTATGTATAAGCTCACTCAGATGTGTTTAGAACTGTACATTCAGGTATACAGTATAAATTTCTAATTTTGAGAATGACCTTTTCACTTAATTATTGGTACGCTTCCAAGATATTTCCATCGACATGTTAAAATAAATAAATAAAAAGGAGATTTAATTGGAAAGTGAAACGATAATAATTTAGGGTATAAAAAAAGGTGAATTAAAAAAAAAAAAAGCTGGAAAATGATTACTTTTGAAAGAATAAAAACCCGGTATTACTTTTCCATCTCGTGGAAAACGAAAAAGGAAGAAAAAGACAAAAAACCTATACCACTTCAATAACAATAATAATTAGAAGTTAGAAGTGGCAGCAAACTCATCACCCTTCAGGCTTCAAACACTCTCAATTCTTTTATTTAGTGGGTTCCATCTCCTGTTTGGTTTGCTTTTAAATGTAAATATCATACTTCCAATTGTTACTTTTTATTTTTAAAAATTTCTTTTCATATTTTTTTCTCATCTGCCTTTCGTTATAATAATTAATAACGTCCCACCATAGAAACTAATTCCTATTATTTTTTTAGTAATATATATTAAAATTTTTTT
>CATIWF010220027.1:0-10365 GCA_949630135.1 Balakata baccata
GCCAAGTCCAAAATTGTTTGCTTTACACTGGGTAAATTAGAAAGACAATATTGGAGAGATTCGAAAGCTTTATTCATACATAATAATAATCTAAGTTGAATAATACAAAATACTGCCAAGACCAAATGATTTACAAATCCACACCCATAACCAAAATGCATAAAGACAACACTAAGAAACACATACATCAACTTCTGTCGGTGTATGCCTCTCTTCAAATTTCTGAGAACTCAAACCCAAACACTCACAAATAATGTTTCACAGCTCTTCCACTTGATATTATCCAAAAATATGAGTGTTTCAATTAAATGTATATTCATTTACCAGAATTAATTTGTTATTTCTTTAATTAGACAACGAATGGATTAAGAACAGTGTTGTCAAAGGCGCAAGTGGCGCTTGTCTAGGCGCAATGCAAGATGATGGATGCCTTCACTACCTTTTAATATGTCAGGCAAGGCGCCTTTACTCAGGCGCACGCCTTATGTGCCTAGGCCTCCGCCTTTCATCAATCAGTCTTGTGCGCCTTATGAAACATTAACCCTAAATCTGATGTTTCACGTCTTATGCACCTGCCTTTTCTTTTCTTTGTTTTAATTTTAAGGGAATTATAGTCAAAGTAAGACTTTAGGCTTCCTAGGGTTATGTTGTAAGTTTGGGACTTCTTTTAGGGTTTTTTATATTAAAACAAATGGAACAAACAGCTGCCAGCCTCTACTCCTTCCAGCAGTGGCATATACAACAACTTTCCCCTTTTTTATTCTAAAAGAAAGTATAGTTGCCGCCTTCTAATATAACCATCGATCGGACGAGCGCTTTATTTGCGCACTGCATCTAAGGCAATAAAAGACTATATCGTCTTGAGTGCATCTTGCGCCTTTGACTACCTTGATTAAGAATATTTTATATAGCTGTCCAAATCTAATTTAAGAATGAAACGAAGTTGAATATTGGGTTATATAAATTTCTTTACTGTAATCTCTCAAAGATGTCACTTAAAGTGCAAAACAGAGAGAGGTTAATAGATGAGAAGCTTGCCTTTATATCTGTTGTAAAGCTCTTCCAAATGTCTAGAATCAGTAAATGTTTTAATCTGGGGATGGCTGTAGAACACATCAAATGCCCCTTCAAGATGCCAATCACTAGCCTTCAAAGCCTGCAGGGCAGCTTTCTCACTGCATGTAGGTAAGTAAATTTTTTCAAATTCTGAATTTAAATCAACATAAATGAAAGGAACAAATTATTCTTCCCCAAACAATAAACACGTCATTATCTCATAAAGTACCAAGATTCAGTTAAATCTAAAGCTTTACCTAAAAACATATGAACATTTTTAAAGCATAAAGTGCATAAATTGAACTATATATGGGCGTATAAAACATATCTCATTTGAGGAAAACATGGACAAGCTTAAAACAGGATCCCATAAATCTCATTTGAGAAAATGAATAAAATGGGCGTATAAAAACTATTATGATGATTTGAAAGATTGCACCAGGATCCTGGCCATTAGTAGTAATACAGAAGGTGAAGCTAGTCTAGAGCTTACTCTAACTTGTGAACGAGGTCTTAGTTAACATTTGCTTTCCAGCAGTAGGAATCACACTTAATCAAATTCAATTATAAAGCAGAGACAGATAGCAAAATACAAATGTGCCAAAAAAAAAAAAAAAGTAATATAGATGTGCAAAAACTTCAATACTTTCAATAGATTAAGAGATGTTCTACTCTTTCATTCTTTTCAACAACTTTTGCATTAGCTAAAAGGCACAGGAATAACAAAAAGAGTGTCTGCAGAGGATTGAGATAGAGAAGAGGAAAATTCACATTCTCTCTATATGTGTGTGTGTGTATAGTCAAGACTTCAAGATGCCAAGGAAACTAGGTTAGTAACTAACTTAAATTGTTTCTGCTTTTCCTTATGAACAACACGGAAAGATAAGATAGTTTACTCTAGCTTGTAAGTCTTAGCAAACATCTGCATTCAAGAAGAAGGAATTCCACTTCATTGCATTTTGTTATAAAAAAAGAAACAGATTGCAAAATATTAATGTGCAAAAATGTAAAGTAAATGTGCTACAACTTCAATACTTTCACAGATAAAAAGATGTTAAACTTTTTTCTTTACATCAACTTATGCATGAGCTAAAAGATGCAGGAATACAACGCACACATGAAAGAATGAGATAGAGAAAGGAAGAGAACTCACATTGTGTATGTGCACGGGTAGTCTCGAAAGACTTAAGATGCTAAAGGAACTAGGTTAGTAACTAATTTTTATCTTTTCTGCTTTTTTCCTTATGAACAATTTTGCGTGCCAAACTGTGTGATGATAGCTGTGGTAAAAGTAGTGAATCACAACAATTAGTCCTTCCTTATCCCAGCAAATATTCTTTCCTATATTATTTGGGATTTCCTCCGTTGACCCAATAAATACTTTTTCCTTATTTTTACAGATTAGTCTTAATGTAAATTGATTTTGTATTATTCAGGACAATTACATACTTATACATAAGTATGTATATATATACAAAACACAATCAAACACAATCGAAATAGAATTAAAAATTTCTGTTCAATTTGTCTGAAATTCTGTCAATACCGAACAACTTCAGAGATCTTATCATCCTAGACAAAAGACAAATTTTAGAATCTCTTAGGCAGAGGAGGAAATGAAGAAGATGAGTTCACAAAAAAGAAAAATGGAACCTCTATGGATACTAAGTGGTGGATGGAGCATATGGGGTCTAAATCTATTGAATAGATACTGCAAACAAAGGTGCTCATCCAAGGTTTCCATCGCATCTTATTAGAAGGGAAGGCACATTTTGAAGGACATTAAGCCTAGAATTTACAGGAGAGACTATAGACAGTAAAAAAACAACACTTCCACAAAATAAGCATCATTCAAATAAGATCAGTGAGGTGATTGTTTTAAAATAGAAGAATGTACAAAATAACATACAACTGTATTTTTGCAAAATATTTGAGTTGTGACCAACAGACAAGAAGTTGAGTCAAGGTTAATTAAAATATGTCAAAAGATACCAATGCTAAAAAGGAAGCAAATTTAGTTTTCATTGTTTGTAAGCTCTGTTCACCTTCCTTTAACCAAAAAAAAAAAAAAAAAAAAAAAGAACAAAATTTGAGGGATTTAATACCTCAAAATATAGAAGTATGGCCTCAAGTTAGCAATATTTGAGGAGCAAATCTCAACACGATTAAAATTGACACTTAAATTTGGGTATGTAACAATATGAAAGTTATAAATAGCAGCTCAAATTCAGCAAGAAATGTAGCCAGCCAACAGCAGCAGTCTAGCCTAGCCTAGCAATAATAAAGCATCTACATGTTTTACCTTCTTTATTTTAGTTAGACACGAGTACACTTGATTTTTCCAATTTGAATCAATTCATGCTTGATATTTTGATGAATGCAATTTATAAATTTAAAACAGCATGAGAATGCCTTTGAAGATCTCACATACATAGTTGCTAAAGGCGCACAAGGCGCTGGCCATGGCACCTTGCGCAGCCCAAAAGCAGGCGATGTTACTGAGGCGTGCACCTCGGTGCCCCTTGATGCACCTTAGTGCACCTTGAGCTACTATTCTACATTATAGAAGTTTTCTGAATTTTTTTTTAAGAAAAGAAGATATCTAATTTGAAAATAGCAGTGCTTATGCCTTGTGATATTGTGCATGATTTATAAAGTATTTATGATTTTTATTCATAGAAAAATTATACAATAGTTTATTTATGCAGTTTAATACTTAATGGAGGTTGAGGCAAGTGTTGGTGCTTCAAGTGCACCTCATAGTAATAATACAAGAAGTGACCCGGGTTAGAAATATGTGTGCATGTCTAAACCACCCAATACATACTATAATATTAGTATAATAGTACTACTCTACTCTAGGACTAAGACTTCTAACTATTTATAAGACTATATTTTACTTTTATTATCTCTTTTGCGCATGTTTTTTATTATTTTGCCTATTGAACATTATGCTTTGATATTTTAAATTCCTTTTCTTTGGTATTGAGTTAAGTTTATGGTTTTATTTGATGTAGGTATTATGTTGTGATATGAGTTCTAGGTTTATTTTATTTCATTTTATTTTGTGCGCCTTACTTTCGTCAAACATGTGTCACGCCTTGCATCTTGGGCCTTAGGCGATAAGAGCCTTTATCGCCTTGGTGCGCCTTTCGCCTTTAACAACTATGCTCACATATCAAGAAGGTAATAAAAAAACTACTTACTTCAGTATTATCCTCATCTTCAATCTTAAGAATGCTAAGTAGACCATGAAAAGATTACAAGTCTATAAAGAAGTTTTTGCCTATAGAATTAACCAGTCTCATTTTCCCTCCTCCTTTTGTCCTCTTTTTACCCGTTCTTTCACAAAAATATATTTATTTTACCTCCACTGTAGCATCTTCATTAAGAAAAAAGAAAAGGATACACGCCGTCAAATAAGCAGTCATTGAGAATGCAGTCGGATGACTTGGGAGTTATATTCAATTAAAGAAAAAGGAACTGTCTATTTACATGCATCATTTTCTTGTACATAATAGAATATATATAGTCGTAGAAATTTCGCATTTTTCAATACTTTATATCAACAAAATTTACCGTTATTCACCAAAAAGTGAATTGAAGCACAAAAGCAATGTTGACAGTAATTAGGAGGTTGGTTACCTTGCTCCCGTTATTGTCACGAATTGCTGAACTTTGTCACGGTTCGCTCTACTTAACTTGTGCTGTCTCTGCTCCAAAAAATTAAATAAATAAATATATTAAAAGGTCAAGTGGGGAGAGAAGAGATAGGCTAGTAATATCGCATAATGGTCCATCAATAGATTGATAAAATTGAGCACATATATGACAGGATTTTAGTAGGAAAATATTCTAACTTAAACGGAAAAAAGTGTCAAAATCAAAGTAACCACTCTATTAGTACAATTAAACAATAAAACAAACTGAAAATTTCTACAGAAATTTTACAATTTCTAAATAAATTACTTGACGAACCTGTAAGTTATACAATTTTCCATATATTCTATTAATTTTCTTCCTCTTAATTCATTCACAACAACAACAACAACAACAACAACAATAATAATAATAATAAAGAAAAACTGCCAATTAAGAAGCCTAAAATATTATTTATGGCTACCCGATGTGCTTACCTCCATCGCGCACTGATGCGTCCAAATTAGCTTTCCCAATCAAAAGCCCAAATGTCTCAAACTTCCAATTCTGTGGTTTTGAGGAAAGAACAAGGCCAAACTTTAAATTTAGAGGCCGAGCGTAGCAGACTGAAGACGAAAAACACAATTGCACTGCACCGACACAGACGAGCAAAGAAATAATGAGAGCAGACTGTGAAACCAACGCAATAAGAGGGATGAATGGGAGCGGACGCCGTGTGGCTGCAGAATAGGGTTTTCATTCACTTATCATTTAATTTGTATAATTGGCAAAAATAAACTTTGACGGTATAATTAAAATTAAATTGTATTTTTTATTTTTTTTATTTAAATATATAAATATTTAAAAATTTATTAATTTATAAATTTTAACGAAATTTTACTAATGTGGAATAAAATTATATTAAATTCAAATGGTTGTACTAACTAAAAAGTTAAGTAATTTTAGAAATTTTAAAATGCATCTATTTTTTTTCTAAAATTTTAAAACTTAAATTTTTTTTTAAATTTGAAAAATAATACATGAAACTGTATACTTATGAATTGCCTATTAATAGAATAAGGAGAAACAAAAATTTTACTGTAAGTAGAGTTTCATCAGAATAATTTAAATTTTAAAATTTTAGAAATAAATAAAAACTATAACATTTTAAAATTTCTAAGATAACTCAACTTTTTAATCAATTTTCTAGTCAATACAATATTTTTATTTTGCCGGAATATTATGTCATATTAGTAGAATTTTTATCGGAATTCATAAATTAATAAAATTTTAAAAATTTATGTATTTAAATAAAAAAATAGAAAATATAATTTAATTTTAATACAAATTTAAAAATTCAGTTTATTTTTAACAATTACCCCTTTCATTTGACTATAGAACTTTTGCCTTCCCTCTATTTTGTTCGTGAACTTGTTGCGTTTTTTTTTCTTTTGTGCAGGCAATTCTCACGTGACTCAAAAATATGTGGCCTTCAATTTTGAATCAAAAATAATATATTTTCAATTGTTTTAATTAAATAAACAAATTTTTAAATATTTTTTTAATTTAAATATTCCAATTAATGGAAAAAAATGTTAACAATATTTGAACTTTTCGGCTGATAACTTGTGATAGTGATCTAGATTCTTTTATTTTCTTAAATATTTAACTAGAATATCACAATATCAATTTTCCAAATGATTCATTGAAGGGAAAAATTAAGCAAACCTTCTAGGTTAAGTTTGAAGGACTTTTGCCACTAATCATACCCAAAAGAATAAGCAGTTGTATTTCAGGGTTATTTATATATTGTGATTTTTAAGTATAAAAATGATGGCAATTTGTTTTGCCTGCTTATGTAGAAAAGAAAAATATTCATCGAAAAGTTTAGACACATTAACAGTACTTTTTACTAAATTGGTCAAAATATCTAAATTCATAAAACATTAAAAATTCGTTCAACTAACTAAAAAAAATTTAAAATATAGATTATTTTTTTATAAAAATGTGAAAAATCAGTTTTTGTATTTTTTGACAATTAGGCCAATGCTAATTCGTTTTTTTTTTTTTGACAATTAGGCCAATGCATTTTGGCTTGAAATTTTTGGTCCAAATCCCAATCGGTATTTTATTAGGAAAACTGTACCTGTTAGAATGAATGAATTAGGATTTTGGAATTCATTGGCAAATGAATTCTTATGTGTTGAAATGATATAACTTCAAATGTAGAATTCAATTGAAATTCATTTAATTGTATTTGGAACAAATTCATATTTATTTACATATTTTTCTAAATTATTTTTATAATATATTTTGAAAAAATATACATCTACTTAGAAATAAATATGTAAAAATATATATTTGAGACCTTGGGGCTAAATTTGTGTAGAAATAAACTAATTTTGTTTAGATATATACTTGCAATATTTTTTTTTAAAAATCTCAAACATAATATGTAATATGGTAATGACAGCGGAAACTTACTTGTTGAAACGTGAAATTTCGTGCTTCAATCTTCTTTTATACGATTTGAGAGGGAGAAAATCAGAGAAAATGTTGATAGAAAAATTTTGTAACCCCAACAGTTTTTCACGTTATTTGATCTGTAAAGTGGGGGAAAAGTTATTTAACTTTTATTAACTTCCTCTTTTTATTACTTAGGTCTTGGGTTAGGTCAAGCCTATATGGATAGCCTAGACCTATAATCCAACATCTTCCACTCGCCCATGCTAGCTTAGCTCATCCCAAAACGTCATTCCAAAAATCAATATCAAAGAGAAAATCATTCATACATGTGAACGAGCTGTGTGACTTAAAGCACACAAATAATGAGAGCTCCAATATGAATCTAACCAAAAGCTATATATAAGACATCAACCTAATGATGTATTTATTCATTATATTTTGCTTATTTACCATAAGTATCTTTCTGTTATGTACAAACCTTAATAAAGTTTTACCAACTCTAAATTTATGGGACTTGTGGCTCTTGCGGATCTCCAATTGATTGCAAACCTAATTTGAAAGTATATTTGATTAATACATTGATAAAATATTTATTCACAATTTATTTTAAACAATTATTTATAGTTTCTAATAAGTGGACGTATGACCTCCTACAACTCTTTAACCTATAACTTTTTGTGTATTTATCCAATTTATGTAATTCTTAAATTTTGATTAAAGATAACACATAGCACTATAACATATTAAAATTTCAGAATTTTTGAACCATTATACAATTTGTAGTACAATTTCAAATGTTATCTTGTCTTCGGTCATTAGACAGTTTTGAGACTCCTTATTTAAAATTCCATTTCTTATAACGTGTAAGTTGTATTATAGTAAAAATTTATGAGCACTTAGAGAGGTCAATTTGGAACATTTTTCATGCTTATAATTTTATCTAATATTACCTCTAAAGTCCTCAAACACTAAAGAATATCTAACTGGTCTAACATAGGGTAACAATCCGATCAGTCCTCATTATTATGATCATAACTCATAAAATACTCAACATATTAAGGTAAGGTTTCATAGAAATGTACCTAAGATATAGAGCTAAAACTGTTATATTTTACACTTTGGTTAATTCAGACTACATGAACCTCAAAAATAAGGGCAAATAAACTGGTGTAATCTGATACACAATAAACATCTATGATCAAATGAACAGCTATCAATCTCTTCATAATAACTCAAATTATACCAAGAATATCAGTAGGAAATTTGGTATATAGATAAAGAACATGTAGATCTACAACTTTTAGATTTCAAGCTTCCATTAATTATACCTCTAACTGGGTGAAAATAAATAAAAATCGGACTAAAATCTGTTGGTACATTGTTGGGAACCAGTATTACTTATTTGAGGATATCTCTCCATACATACCATAACATTCAAAACTATATCAAAAAAATATAAATAAGACATAAATCTACAATTTTCATGTTTAAAACTTCTTAAAATTCGACCTCTAAGAGCATGAAAATAAAACCCCAATTTCTGCCATAAAAATAGACTTTTTAGAAGAAATAGGTTTACAACAACACTAATCATCAACCCTTAATCTATCTTTAATCAACTCAAGAAAGATTAATTCACTTACCATTGATCTAAAAGGCTTGACTTGTGGTTGGATTTTTGAGAAAAAATGGAAGAAATATGAAGGAGAAGAGGAAGAAAATGAAAGTGAATAAAAAGTGGGTAGTTGTGCCCATGCTTATCTTTTCCGACAGCCTTTTTTTTTTATGTCCCCTTCTTCTTTCCTTTTTTATTATTAATAATAATAATAATAATATTATTATTATTATTATTATTATTTTACTAATCAACTCAATTTAACAATCTGCTCACTTAATTCTATTTTAACTAAATTAACTATATCAACGAATTTTTTTGTATCAAAAATTTTTAATTGAGCCACTTATTATTTATTCTTCTCTCGAAATAATTATTTATTCTAATTAATCCTAATTAGCGGACATTACAAATCTCTCCCCCTTAAAATGTTTCGTCATCGAAACATACCTGATACATCGTCATTGAATAACTGGGGGTATTGAGCTTTCATCACTTTCTCGCTTTCCCAAGTTTCTTCTTCGATTGCATGATTTCTCCATATAACTTTAATTAGCGGTACCTGCTTGTTTCTAAGCTCCTTAGTCTCTCTTGCTAGAATCTGAATTGGTTCTTCTTCGTATGTTAAATCTTGTCTCACTTGGATGCTCTCAACTGGTATAATATGAAAAGGATTTGATCGGTATCATCTCAATATTGATACATGAAAAACATTATGTATTAGACTTAACTCGGGTGGTAAAGCGAGTCTATATGCAACCGGTCCAATTCTTTCTAAAATTTCAGATGGCCCGATATCAAGGAGAAACTTTAAGGAAAACTTTATCTCCTATTGCATATTCGATGTCTCGTCTTTTAAGGTCAGCATACGATTTTTGTCTATCTGAAGCTGTTTTAAGCCTTTCTCAAATAATTCTCATTTTCTCCTCCATCTCCCGCACTACATTTGGCCCAAGTAGCTTCCTCTCGCTAAGCTCTATCCAACATAAAGGTGTTCGACACTTTCTACCATATAGTGCCTCATATGGGGCCATCTGAATGCTGGACTAATAGCTGTTGTTGTAGGCAAACTCCATCAAAGGGATATATTTGTCCCAGCTTCCTTCAAATTCAATAATACAACTTTTCATCATATCCTTTAAGATCTGAATAACTCTTTCTGATTGTCCGTTTGTTTGGGGATGAAAAGCTGTACTGAAATTAATAATTTGGTACCTAAAGCTTGTTGCAATCCACCCCAAAATTGAGATGTAAATTGGGAATCTCTATCAGAAACAATAGAGATAGGCACTCCATGAAGTCGTACTATCTCATTAACATAAATCTCTGTCGATTTGTTCAGTTCGTAGCCTTTTCTGATAGGCAAAAAGTATGCTGACTTTGTGAGCCTATCCACAATGACCCATATAGCATTATGCTTCTTTTGTAATACCCGTAATTTAGGTTCAAATAATTAATATGTTTAATTGCCGCAATTAGTATTATTAGAGTCTAAAATTGAGGTTTAAAGATTTATAAAAGATTTTATTTTTGTTGTGGGTGATTTAATTAAAAAAATATAAAGTTGAGAAAAGTTATAAGAAAGAAGT
>CATIWF010220104.1:0-10425 GCA_949630135.1 Balakata baccata
AATTTTAAAAAAAATCTTCCATACACCGAATTGGATGATATTTTCATTTATATTCAAAAATTAATTTTATAAAAGTAAAAACTAAATTTAATTTATTAATTAAATACATTTAAGATTTAACATTTCATATTAATACACTAGCATCTCCTAAAATTTAAAAATTATATGATTTGATATATCTATTTTATCTCTATTAAATTATATGGTCTTTCTATTAAATTTTAAAATATTTATTCTTAGTAAAAAAGATATTTTCTTTTGCTTAAGGAGATATTAGTACAACATTTCAAATTTCATAAAGATGCTACCACAATAGATCAATTTTGCATGTAGTACTAGTACAATAAATCAAAAAATAAATAATAATTTTTTTTATCATTTCACTATAATCTAATATTTTTTTAACAGAAAATCCAACAGAATGATGTACTAGTAGATTATTATACTAGTATATTATAATACAACAGAAAAAATAAATCATATAATTTTTAGACAAAATTATTATTTATTCCATGTCATTTAATATAACATAGTGGTACTCTCATGAGGTTTAGTTTAATATAATATATAAATATCTTTTTAAATTTAAAAATTATACTATTTATCTTGTGAAAATTTGATATATTATATTAATACTCCTTATAAATTTGATTTATTGTACTACTAGTCTCACGAAATTTAACATTTTATACTAGTATTTCTTGAATAATTTTCTGAATAAAAATTATTTTTTAATAAAAATAAAAATACTAATATATTAAATAAATAATATTTTTTTCTAAAATATTTTGTGCTTTGTGATCCTTACCCTTGAAGATATAGGTATGTCAGCAAATGGAGCCTACCAAATTGCAGAGTCTCAATCTGACGTGGCAATTATGGCCATGGGGATGGGGTAAGCGGTACAATGTATGGACATCTTCTGGGGTCTGATTCAGTCTTATCATCTGCTATCAAAATCAAGAAAACTTTTTTTTTTTTCCTTAATTTCTTTCTTTCAGAAGGGACTATCAAAATCTTGGAGTTAGAAAAAAAAAAAAAACCAAATATATAACAAATTCATTAAAAAAAAAAAACATAATCAATATGTCTTGGAATTGGATGAAGAAATGGAGGGGTTATGTTCATTATTTATTATACAATAATAATTAGCATATATTGACTATATATATAAAAAATAATTATTTATATTTTTCGTCGACATAATTATGATTAATTCCTTTCTTATCCCACATTTTTTATTTCACATTATAGTTTTTTCTTTTAAAATTTATTTTCCACATTTATTTTTATAAATAAATATATATGAACTGAGTATTCTTTCTATTTCTAATAGATGTCATTTAAATTTTTTATTTTTGTTTCAAAATAGTTAACATTTTATAATTATCAATAGATATTAAGTACTCGTTTACTTATTTTATATTTATTTAATAATTGAAAAAAGAAAATTTTATTTTTAAAAAATATACAATAATAATAATTGGTAGAAATATGGTATTTTATATATATCTTAAATATATTTTTTCTGATGTTTATTTATAAACGAAATAGTATAATACAACTAAATCATAAAAAGCTTAAGCGTGCTATAGTATAACCACTTATATCATATCCATCCACTATGTTTTCTTGTAGTGTTAAAAACAAACATATAATTAATATTTGAATTGTCTGAATTGATTACACGAACTTATATCATCATCATTAAGCATTTTCAAAAAAAAAAAAAAAAAAAAGTGTGGCCACAGTTCCATCAATCGTTGGCCGACTATATAGATTGAGATGTTTACCATCTTGATTAATGCTTCTAATCAAGTATCATATACTTATAATATCATTTACATATAGGTCTGATCTCGTAAGTCCTTGTGATATTTCGAGTTTAAATCTTCGATTAGGCCAAATCAATATACTCAACATGATTCAAGAAGAATGTTTGCTCCACATTGAAAGCTTTTATTGCCAGTAGCTTCAGTAAATCTGAAAAAAAAATGTGAATGTGTTGAATTTTTGAGTAATAAGTTTCGAATTGATCAAAGAGCAAAAAATAGCAGGGGTGCAATGCATTATCCACAATCAAGAGCATATCAACCGACCTCTCCTGTGGTAAAACCATTCCAACCAACCTTACCCAACGCTACAATTTAACTCACGTTTGCCATTCACGTGATGCGTGTATATATATATATATAAGGGTAAATTACTGTAATTTCCCCTATATAATCAGTTGATTACATTAGTTATTTCTTTATTTTTAAAAATATGTTATAAATTTATTCAAATTTAGTTTAATATAAAGTTTTAAATATTATATAATACATTACGTATTGACTGCTTCGTAGTGCTTTTTGGAGTTTTGATACAATACAAAACTATAAATCGATACATATATTATATAACGGTAAAAAAATTAATTTTTTAAATATTAATAATTTAAATTATGAATGTTAAGCTTTTAAAACATTATGAATGAATACATTATTCTTTTTTTTATTTTCTTATTCCAGAGATAGAGATAGATAATATTAGTTATGACATATATATTTATATTCGCAAATCATTAACTTCTTTACATTTACTATTTTGACTTTAGCTACTACCTTCAAATGAAATTATTATTAGTTTAAAATATAAATGTAAATTTTAAATTATTAATATTGAAATTTTTTAATAATTAAAAATTTTTTGGCCTGGACTTTCTAATTTTTTTAGTAATTAATTTTATTTTGCATTGTTTTGTTTGATACAAGGATTTTTAGGAAATGTGGTTTTTCTTTTCATATTCAATAAAATATATATTTATTTATAAAAAAAATAAATATTATTTTATAACAAAATTGTTTACTTAATAGTATTTATTATGCTTATATTAGGAAATTATTATGTATTTTATATTTTTTAATTAAAATATTATTTATTTAAATGTTTATTAACTTAATATCTTATATTTAAAACTCTCTTCTCCATTTTTTGTTGATATAGATGATTTTGCTAGTTATTTTCTAAAATTTACGGTGTTGATAGATGATATAGTCTAATTTAGACCAATACTATTATTCGATTCTAATACATTACACAATACCGTTATTTAAAACCTTAGTTTAATACATTATTTAGTCATTCTATTTATTTTTACTGTTACAAATAAATAAAATATGAAACTTGTCATTTTTTAACTTATTGTTTAAGTTAAGAAAATGCCAAATTTGTCAAAACAAAAAAGAGTATTTTTATATTTTTTAATTGAGTAATATAATATATCATTAAAAAGTAACAAATGAACTTTTTAGTTAATATAATTAAACTTGAGGACCTTTCATAATGTATTTTCAAAAATTAAAAGTACCAACTAAAATATTCAATAAAACCTCATAAATGATAGGAATTTATCCTATATATAATCAATACAGTATATTACAAGTCATTGTTTTTTTTTTTTTTGATAACTAGTCATTATTAATTAATTATTTCGTGTTGCTTTCATTAACTTAGTTATTTTACGCATTGATTTTTTTCCCTTTCGTGCATGAAGGCAAGTACAACCTTGTATATATATATATATATATATATATATATATATATATATATATATATATTCGAATTCCAATGGTGACATAAATATATGGAATTCATACGTAACCTTATTCTTATATACAAAATAAATTTTATACAACTGGAAGAGGGGATTCCACCTTGATCATATTAATACGCCATATTATGTTATGCTGCATTTCAAATAACGTGATTTCAATGCAATTTTTTATTTTTAATGTACAAATAACATGATTTCAATGCAATTTTTTTATGTTTCTGTTTTCTTGTGCTGACTATTGTGATCTTGGATTACTGACATCAATCTAATTACTAGTTCACTCAATATATATATATATATTAATGATTAGTAAGCTCAAATTTAATAATGCTAATATAATTAAGAATTTAGTAAATAAAAATTTATCCAATTATACTATTTAACTATATAACATTAATTATAGGCTAAGCTGTAAAAAAAATCCTGAATTTTTAGAGTTGTATAAAAAATAACACATACTTTCAATTTTTTCAATTAAAAGAACGAATTTTTGACATTTTATATCATTTTAGATATTCTGCCTAATTTGGTAAAAAAAATAACTGACGTATTTGAACTTTCTAGCGAGTAAACTACTTAGTTAATACCATTACTATTGAAATATTAACATTATCTTCCCTATAATCAAATAAAA
This sequence comes from Balakata baccata, assembly GCA_949630135.1. NCBI lineage: Eukaryota > Viridiplantae > Streptophyta > Magnoliopsida > Malpighiales > Euphorbiaceae > Balakata > Balakata baccata. The sequence continues at coordinate 4,230 of CATIWF010220104.1, forward strand.
TACATATGAAGCATTGATAAGTGAATTATTTAGTTAGCAAAAAATTTATTCTCATTAGAAAGTTTAGACAAATTAGCAATTTTTCAATTCAATTGATTGAAATATCTAAATTGATAAAATACTAAAAGTTTGTTCATTTAATTAAAAAAATTAAAAATATAAATTATTTTTCTTACAAATGTGAAAGTTCAAGTTTTTCTTTTTGGTAATTTAGCCTTAATTTATATTCTAAATATTTTATAGATAAAAAATAATTTAATTCAAAGTATTGATAGTTAAAGGAATTTAATAACTAAGGGAGTTAATTGATCAAATTAAATAGATGATTAACGGAATCAATTGAATAAATCTTCAATTTAAGAACTTAATTACAAAAAATCATTAAATTAATAGATCAAAATATGTTTTATTTTCTCCATTAATTAGCTGATAAATGCCCTGAAAACTAGAAGAATGACATGTATAATGCATGTATATGTAATAATAATATGAATTGTATATGCATAACTATACTTGGTTGGTGATGGTTGCATTAATTAATTAATTAATTAATAATTAATTACTCAATTTGCGGGTCTAAATTAAAAAAAAAAAAACAAAAGTCATGTGGTATTTTTCATATAATGGCACTATGCTTTTCTCACAGTCACAATCAACCAACAATAAAGCTTCCTTTTTAAGAGATGATCATCACAAAATAATAGTGAAAGTAAAGCTTTAAAATTAAATAATTTTTTAATTAAATAAAAGGACCCATTTCTTTTCCTTCATCCTACCCCTAAATGATTAGGTCCTTGACTTGCTTATCAACCTAATTAATATTTTTCCCCTGTTTCCTTAATTATAAAATTAATTATTTTTTATTACATTCTTTCTCCGCAAACATTAATTGGATCATTTACTAATTAATACCAATATATAATTAGAGGTCTCTGTTTACATTGTGCTTGCAATTCGATCTATGAAAAACAAAAACATAAAATTTTCAATTATTTTTTACGGAGTAAAGTACTCCTTAATTACATCATAAATTTCTTTTTTTCGGGTGATTATATTTAGATTTGTTACTATTGAATCCGAAATATTACACTTAAAATGATATGATGAAATATATATATGTTAAGTAATTTTGTTTTATATATGCTCAATAGGGAAAAGTCTTTAATATTAGAAAAATAATAACTTATTATATATATATATATATGCAAAGCTCAATATATAAATTAATCATATTATATATAAAAGTAAGAATAGAAAGGACAAATAAATTTATTGAAATGACAAACTGATTGTATTAGTTACTTAAGTTAATTTTGTCATTTACTAATTGAATTTATTAGTGAATAATATTAATAATTCATTAATTATAAGTTCAATTTTATTATGACTAAATAATTATGTTTTATATATTAAAAGAAAAAAATAAATTAATAAATAAATATTAATGCCTAACTTTTTTTTATGTTCCCGGAATACTATTATTGAAAATTAATATTATTATTTTGAATTACAAATAAGTAATAATTATAAATAAGACTCTAACATTTAATTCCATTTTTAATTTAATGTCTAACATTTTTTTAAGTTCCATGAATACTATTATGTAAAATTTATATTTATATTTTTTATTTTTGAATTACATTATAAATAAAACTATAATATTTAATATGATTTTTAATTTAATGTCCAATGAACTCACATTGAAAAATAAATACTTGATATATTTAGAGTTATATAATATATTTAATTTTTATTGTTATTATATATAATAAATATTTGATTATTTATACTTTGATTATTGTTGACCCCTCCTTATATTTTATTTTAGTTTTGCCCGTGTCTATATCTATAATAAATAGAAGAAAGTTCAAATGAGAAGTTTCGCAATATTAGGATAAAAAAAATATTAGAAATATAATTCAATAATTAATTTTTCTTAATCATATATATAATAAGTTAAGTTTTTAAAATTTATATGCATATAGTAAAATATAATTTATTTTTATATAAAATATAAGAATTAAATATAATTAACAAACATTAATATTTAAATTAAATGTGACTTAATTGCATGATAATTAAAAATAGCTAAAATTAATTTGTTGGACAAGATTATTATTATTATTTATTTAATAATGATGAATCCAACTATTAAAAATCACGTTACAAAATGATCGTAAAATAATTTACTATCTCTATTTTATATATAAGTTTTAATAATGGACAAATTAATAATTTTCATATAAGTTATAATACGAGTTCGATATCTAATAATCATATGCAAGATACGTTAATAAAAAATCATAATCATATTATAATCATCATATCATCATATTATATATAAAAGTGGGAATATGAGGGACACACAAATTTTAAAATAAAGAAAAATTAATTTAATAAAAAAATATTATGAAAGCACGGTAAAAAAAATAACGATAGTATATTATCATTTAAAGTACAACAACAATAGTTTTCTCTGAAATATTGAATTTATATAATAGTAAATCTAAATTAAATTATAAACATACACATAACATATAATATGAATTTCAAAATATCGAGTACAATTCTTATAAGTTATTTGAGAAGTTATAATTTCTTAATAATTTTTATATAGTTCAATAATTAATTTATTTTAATAATATATAGAATGAATTAAGTTTTTAAAATTTACTTGCATAGTATAAAATAATTTACAAAAATTATAAGAATCAAATTTAATTAACAACTATTAAGTAGTTAAATTAAATGTAACTTAATTATATGATAATTAAAAGTAACTAAAATTAATTTGCTAGACAAAATTATTATTATTATTATTATTATTTATTTACTAATAATATGTCCAATTATTAAAAATAATGTGCATTGCGTGTAGATGATTGGGAATTAGGGAACACATAAAATGATTGTAAAGTACTTATTACCTCTATTTTATATATAATTCTTAATAATTGACAAATTGGTAATTTGAGGAATGAACAAAAAGACCGTAAAATACTTACTACCTCTATTTTATATACGACTCTTAATAATGGAAAAATTAATAATTTTTATATAAATTATAATAATAGTTCAATATCTAATAATTACGTGCAACGTAGCCAACCTAATTGTATTAGTTAATAGGTTTAATTTTATCATTTAATAATTTAATTTATTAGTGAATATTATTAATAATTCATTAATTAGAATTTCAATTCTATTAGATCTATGTAACTATATTTTATATATAAAAACATATAACTAATATTAAAAATAATAAAAAATATTAAAAAGAAAATATTAGGAAGGCACAGTAAAAAATATTATTAATTCATTAATTAAAATATATAAAAACATATAATTAGTATTAAAAAGAAATAAAAAATAATTTAATAAAAAAATATTAGAAAAGTACGGTAAAAAAAATATAATAGACAAGATAATTTGTATATAGCAAATAAATTAACAAATATAATAGGCAAATAAATTAATGAGTTAGATAATATGACTTGATTTTTTTTGTATATAGTATGATTTAAAGTCAAATATAATTAACAACTATTAGTATGTAAATTAAATGCGACTTAATTATATGATAGTTAAAAGTAACTAAAATTAATTTGTCGGATAAGATTATTATTAATATTTATTTAATAATGATGAATCAAATTATTAAAAACTACATGCATTGTGCATAGATGATTAAGAATAATGAGAACAAATAAAATGATCGTAAAGTATTTACCAACTATATGTTATATATGACTCTTAATACTGGACAAATTAATAATTTGATGAAATTTGAGATAAACATGCAATTTTATAATTCACTATGAATAAAATATCATACTAAGATAAAACAAATTTTTAAAAAACAAAAAAATTACATAAAAACCAAATGATAATTAATGACGAATATAATATCTAGTAATCACATGCAAGCACAACAACTTTATTGTATTAGTTACTTGAATTAATTTTATTATTTAATAATTTAATTTATTATTAAATAGTATTGACAATTCATTAATCAAATTATTTTATTTTATTATTTATTAAATTAATTAACTTAAATATTAATAAGTAATAAAATAATTAAATATAATAAAAAATAATAAAAATGTGTTATAAGTAATGAACATGCAATAAACAATTAAGTTCAAAATAATGAACAATCATATTCAAAACGATGAATATAAACATTAAACATATAAGTGATGAACATACAATAAACAATCAAGTTCAAAACAATGAATAATCAATTTCAAAACGATAAACATAATTTATTATTACCGTAATTTATAAATTATAATAAAAAATTTATTAGAATTATAAGTTCAAATTATAATATAAAAAATTTATAAATTTATCACTATAATTTACTATACATAATTTATTATTACTAAAATCGTAAAGTACTTATTACCTCTATTTTATATATGACTCTTAATAATAGACAAATTAGTAATTTGATAGAATCTGAAATAAATATTACTCTTATAATTCGCTACGAATAAAATATTATAATAAGATGAAATAAATTGACATGTCCAATATTTAACAATCACGTACAAAATACATTAATGAAAAATTAGTATTATTAAATTTGCCAATTAATTAAAGAGTGACTTGATTAGTATTATCATTTGTGAGAATTGAGCGAGATTTTGAGTTTAAATTAATCTATCTACCACCATCTATTAATATTGATGAAAGTCTAATAAGTTTATGGTTAGTATAATGATATAATTATCCACTATTTTATAACTCAAAACCTACTATGCCTCATAATGAAAAATGAATAATTAAGATTAAATTTGAAAATTTATAGTAAGAATATCTAACAATATTTCTCATAATTATGTGAAGTTGAATCTTGAAAGAGGAAGACTACTTATGCATCAATGCAATGGGTCATGTATCTTCTTAAGCAAGGGTATAATATCTAGTGGGAAGAGTCTTATCACATAATTGCCAGAGTTAACTTAATCTTTGGGAAATTAATAATTTGTGTCAACTCTTGTAATCTATATAATGTGAAGGGAATTAGGACATAGAAGATTCCTTTGGTCCCTCTTAATTATAGAAACTCCATCCATCCCATGCACCCCAATCCACCAGCTTTTTAAGTCAAAAGTTGCAATTAGGGAGAGAAGAGAAAACCCTTCTATGCATATATGTCTAATCATTGAGATAACCCTAATTAAAACCCTTCTATATATGTCTAAATCTAATCATAAGGGTAAATATATAACCCTAATTAAATTTAAAACCCATTTTCCAATTTGATTGCAATATATTTCTGATTAGACACCAATAAAACTTCTATTAACATTATTTTCTTATTCAATTTCTAATCTGATTGACTTACGTAGCTATTTAGCTAGTACTAGAGGGGCAGATTAGGCTATATGGTAGAATTCCGACATAAATTTGGAGAAGATTATGAAATTTCATGGTTTTTCAAGTTGGAACGAACGACCAATATAGAGGTCATATATATATAGTAACTCTGATTTTTTTTTAAATAAAGTAAATTCAGTCTACTAGGTTATTTGTAAATTAATTCAATCGCGCATATATTGTATTCACATCAACCGATAAAATTAAAATAATTAAATATATATTACTATATAATTCATTCAAGTAGTCCAAGGATGACGTGGTTTACCTAAAAATATCTCATAATAACTTTTCTCTCTAATTTCTAATGTAAAATTATTTTTCCACATAATTATGAGATGGAAAATTAATAAGACACTCTTATAAATTTGTATTATTAAAATTCTCATTGTAAAATTTAGTTGTAAGTAAATTTGCAATTAAAAATTTTAATCAAACAAATTAATTAATTTCCTAAACCGTCAAATATATTGAATCAATTTTGTTTTGCACACTAGCTATAAGAAATTACACTTTTAGTGACACATCATTTCTTCGTCGTTAAAGATTATACAAGTAACGTATAAACTAATTTACTCTTTATTTATAAAACATGTAGCATAAATTGTTGATGTAGTTTATAAAACATTGAGCATTTCTAACATTTAATTAATAACTGAATAATTGAATAAATTTCAATTGATGAATTGATTATATGAAATTATATATAAAATTTAGAGAGAGACAAACATATATATATATATATATATATATATATATATATATATATATATATATATATATATATATATTGCCTGTCAACTTATAA
>CATIWF010220241.1:0-18285 GCA_949630135.1 Balakata baccata
TCAAGATTGTCGCCGAACTAGCTTCTTCATTTTTCTGACACTTGACTTTAATTTTTCCATTTAATTAGAGAATCAGGGCAAGGCATGTGGAAGGCCACACAGAGTTTAAGCTTAGTTCCTTGGTAACGGATGCACTGATGCAGTGAAAATGGAATGTGGGATTTGTCAGAAGCTATATATTGAGACAGAAACCGTATTTTCTTGGAGATTCTCTCTATTGTAGCTGTTCTAGTCTGCAGTTATGTTTATCCTACAGATTGGTTGGAGCAGAAAACAAGTCTCGATGACAGACGAGATCCACCCTGTCTATTGTGTTTGGGATTGCTTTCTCAGGGGACAAGGAGAGTTATGCACTTACATATTGACTTGAAACTTTATCATCCAATTACGTAGGATGAACGGGATATATATGGACGGAAAATGCAGGCAGATTGTTATAGTCTAGGGGAGTTGGACTAGCGGCTTATGATTTATGAAAACCATTTTTATCATAAAAATTATTTCAAGTAAATTTTCTTAATAAAATATAAACAGAATTCTAACGCAAGAAATATTTCATGGAATGCAACTGCATTTGGCATTCGATTTTCAGCTTTCACGTATCATGAGCACAAGGAGTAGCATACACATGGGGCAATCTCACCAGCAACTTCTGCCTGCAAATATGGTTCTTGTCTTCTTGACAAAAACAAAACTCAACGTTTTCAGAAGATACTCATTCCCATCCGCCATCACTATAACATTCAGTTGCAAATATATCATTCGTGATAACCCAGCAAAATTGATATTATCAAGGACTACATTACATAGACTCCATAAAAATGAAATCCAAACTGTACAGTATCACCAATACACAAGGAAGTCCAGACCTATTAAAACAGAACTAATTCCTTTCTTTTTTTTTTTTAAACTAATCAAGTCGTCAGGAAATAAGTTAAGCTCCAACTGTCACTACAGAACTACTCCTACTCTAAGGGTTCCTTGCAGGTTGCTTTATTATGCCCTTCACCCCTACACCTAGTGCATGTCATTATTCTTTTGAGTTCACCTCTCCTCCTATTTTGTTTTTCCTTCGGTTGAGGTGGTGGCCGAGGGGTAGTCGGAGGAATCACATGCTTTGCTCCTGAAGCATCTTCTTCTTCACCTAAAGGCTCAAAAATGTCCAAAACAGGGTTTATGGACTTGGAATAAGTAATGCGGTAGTTATCAACTGTGAAGTATTTATAACAATAATCATATGCACTTCTCCCTATGCGATTGAAGACGGCAACTGCATGGCAGCAAGGTACCCCAGTCACTTTCCACTCCAGACAAGTACAGTTCCGGTTGGCAATATCCACAACATTAATAGAGTTACCATGAACCTCAAACAGGGTATCGGATGAAAATAATACTTTCAAAGGAAGTGCTTTCAAAGCTTCCTCATTTAATTTTTGCTCTTTGGTTGGAGTGAGTTTTGTAGTCCACCCATCTGAATCCATTTGACGTTTGTACATTAGCTCCACCATTTTAGATATGAGTGCTTCTAACTTCTGTATAATGGGTAATTCCCGCACTTCTTTAATCCAATCAGCATACAGATCTGCCATATTTACTATAACTTGATTATAATGCTCGCCCTTGAATAATGCATTTGACCAGTATTCTGGCTCAATCTGCATAAGCCAATCATATGCTTTTAAGGAAACCTGTTTAATTTGCTCAGTGAACATTCTGAAACTATCAAGTCCAACAGCCTGTGCAGCTCCCAATAAACTTGAGGGCAAAGCAGCTCTTCCATCCCCTTCGAATGGCCCTCTCAAACTGATCCTGAAGTTCTCCAGCAGGTGGTATATAGAGTAACCGTGGTGAGCATTCTCAAATATTTCAAAAACAGATTTCATTAAGCCCTTCTCTTTATCAGAGACAAAAGTTATGGATTGTGAAGTTGAAATTGCAGATCTCAACTGCTCCAAAAACCAATTCCAATTATCATCACTCTCAATATCAACTACAGCAAATGAAACTAGAAAAGCATCATCATTCCCATCTAATGCAGTAGCTGTCAGCAAAACCTCGTGATATTTGGATTTCAATGGTGTAGAATCAAGAAAAAGAAGTGGGCGACAACCATTCTTAAAACCATGCATTGATGCATGAAAGGATACAAAAAGACGTTGAAATTTGCTGTCATCACCAATGCAGAGCTTCACAAAACTACCAGGATTTGCATCTGCCATCTTATCACAGAACCAGGGCAATTGGTTATAGGCCTCTTTATACGAACCCTGAAGTTGCTCCCTAGCTTCTTCAATTCCACGCCACACCTGTGTGTAGTTCAACTCAATCCCAAAGTCTTGGGAAATGCCCTTAGCTATGTCCTTAGGTTTGTGATGTGGGCTCTCTCTTAACCTGTCCTTTATAATGCTGACCAGCCAACTTTTTGATGGATGAGCAGCTTTCCATGATTCTCCTCCACATGTATGCACTTTATTCATCTTTTTAATCCTGAAGACTTCATCAGATGGAACCCAAGATGCATGAATTGACCAAGAACAACCTTCAGCCACACATATACCACTTGCGCGATTAGTATCATTCTTTTTTAACTTGTATACAAACCTATGTGCAATGGCATATTTCTGCAGTGCCTCACGAAATTCAACTGCACTTCTGAATTCTTGGCCTACACCAACAATTCCCTCTTTCCAAGAGAGAATCAGTTTTTCAAGTGAACCACCTTTAGAGTTGGCATCAATTAATGAATATTGAGACATGTCTATCCAAGGTACAAATTTAGGTTGCTCTTCCACCACAACATCTACTAAAGCACCATCAAGATTCCAAGAACTCTTTTTACGTGCACTTTTTCTAGTCTCACCAACATCGTCAGGAACAGAAGCAATGGTAGGTCCATTGGATTCAATTTTCCATGATGCAGTGCGCCTTCTCTTCTTTACAGTTTCAGCAGGGGTACCATTTGTATGAAGTATATCAGGGATGAGGGCAGTTGTGTCACCATCAGTACCTTGAGATGCCGCAACAGAAGGCACAGTCTCAGCTGGTTTAATCCCACATGGTCTGTATGTGATAATATACATGAAACAATGCAAGCAGCAAAGGAAAAATTAGGATGAAAAAATTTGACTAGTTTTCCACTCAAAAGAAGTGCAATGTTATTTTTTTACTATTATTATAAGAAATGGGAAAGTTTTCAGCAATAATCCCAGTTTGCCAATGATGTTTTGACAAAGTTGTCCAGTATTGAATTACAACATAGTGGCAATTATACAAGAGTCAACACCTAAGCGCCTACATACATGATGCACCTTAAGGAAGGAAAACATACCTGGTAACATGCGTGTCCAAGTCTTCAGGATTAAAACCTTCTCTGCCCACAATAAAAAGATCTGCAGTGATGGAATCACTATGAAAATCACACATCCTTTTTAAGTCTTTATCATTAGCTAAAGTAATGAGAGTTCGCCTATTTCCTGGGAGAAAGTACTTCATGGACAATGTCTTGTATTGTAAGTTACACATTTCAGCCAATTTCAGCTTGACATCATCAAACATAGTTTCATGATTGATATCTAGAGCATGTGCCTCTCCACCATTGTAAGTTACACTACCATCAGCACTAGTCACAAATTCACCACCAGACTGGCAGATCAGTATAAGTTTTTTCCTTGGCATGGGAAACCACTTCTGCAATTAAAATAAATGATTAGAAGATGTGTTCTAAAGCAAAAGAAAAGTAGGCCAGAAAAAGTCAATTTCCAAAGTGGTCTGTGCTTTCATATATAAACAAATTTTTTGCTAAGCAATATCAACAATGGTAGACCTACTAGTGAACTTGGGGAGAGCAGCTACCCCCACCCGCACCTACACAAAAAAACAGTATATGTGTGTGTGTGTGCGCGCGCGCAAAGATGAATGATAATGTTGCACAAAGAAACTCATTTTAATTGTTCACTATTAAACACAAATGTCAATAATTAATAAACGTTGAAGCAAATAAATTGATTTTTCTATCTAAAATTTCTTACTGAAACTAGACTAAAATGATTACTTGTCCTCATTTCATTCTTGGCTCAAAGAAAAGAGAACTTTTCCCTCCACTACATTGTTGAAAGTCTCAGTGTTTGAAAGCAACCTTGTTGAACTTATTGATTGATTAAAATTCATGGAATGATTTCTTCTTTTGTTTCTCTTTTCTAGATACATAAAAACCCTTCTCGGCAGAGCACTCAGAAAATTAAGCTGCATTAAGCCGCAACTTTTGGATCTTTATCAAGAAGCTGAAAAAGCACATTCATAAAAACATAAATTTTCTAACTTCTAAATAAACAACAGCAGTGATCAACCATCTCCTTGACATAGGAAAAACACATAATCTGAGCAAAACAAAGACATGCATTCACTAGTCACTAAATAAAATGCCCTTCGGAAAAACAAACAATTGGCATAATGCAACTTATAAACACATAACCGCATATCACGCATTCGCACATATACAATATTCAAAAGAAGAAAAAACTGCAACATTCAAATAGCAAGAACTGAGTAATTAACAAAGAGCAAGAAGACAGTTTCAGACGCAGGGAGAAAGAGTAATATCAAACAGTTAAAAGCATGAGAGAAACAGCATCGAAAATTGACTTTCCCAAGGTGGATGATCACAACATTAAGTTCCTTGTCCCAATAAATCAGCATAAATATCGCCCAAATTTACAACTGAGCAAGAAACATTGCATGCAATATCACTAATGCTGTTCTCATCCAAGAATTGAACCAGTAATGGTCAACTGAACCAGCAAAGTCAATGTCTGTGATCAAACCATCATGCAATCAATTCAAGACTGACAATTCCCAAACAAAAAAAAAAATCAAATTCGAACTACAAAATGAATAAACTGGAGATCAAATTAACATAAACAACATTGCATTATTCTTTGGAATTGCATAAAGAGAAAATAAAAAATGATATTGACAGAGAGAAGATGGACATACCTGATAGGAGAAGGAGGGATTTGAAGCGGATTGAAACCCTGGATATTGGGGAATTGTAGAATTTGTGTAAAATGAGTAATTATGGAAGTGAAGAGAAAAGGACGTGTTAGAAAAGGAAGTCATAAACGTGGGGTTAGGATTGGAAGTTAGATAAGTTTGAAGGACTTTTTGGGAATTTGAAAATTATATTTATAAGTGCCTTTGCAAGAGGACAAAAATTTGCGCATAACTTTTATGTTTAAACCTTTCAAATAAATAAATAAAATAAAATAAATTTAAAAAATTACAATTTTTCAATTTTTTATGTGATTATTTTTTATTTTTGAATTTTATATGTGATTATCAGTATTGAATTTGTCATTAATAATTATTTAATTTTTATATATTTTTTATTTTTTTATTAATTTATTTCATCTATTATGATGTTTTATTTTTAGTTAATTATAAAAATACATGTTTATTTCGAAATTTATTAATTTATTAATTTATCTACTATTAAAAGTCATATATAAAATATAGATAGTAAATATTTTAAGGTCATTTTGTCTGTCCCTCTTAGTTCCAATCATTCACATGTAATACACATAATTTTTAATAATTGGATTTATTATTAAATAATAATAATAATCTTGTCTAATAAATTATATAATTAAGTCACATTTAATTTAAATATTAATAGTTGTTAATTATATTTAACTTCTATATCATATTATTATATATAAAAAACTATATCAAATTATATGACTCATTAATGTTATGATCGTTAATTATTTATTTACTATCCTACATTCCTAATATTTTTTATTAAATTATTTTTTTCTTTTTTTTTAATATTAGTTATATGTATTTTATATATAAAACATAGTTATCTAATTTTAATCGAATTGGACTTCTAATTAATAAATTGTTAATACTAATTATTAATAAATTAAATTATTGAATGGCAAAATTAACCTAATTAGTTTTTTATTAACGCGTCTTGCACTTAATTATTAGATATTAAACTCGTCATTAATTACTATTTGGTTTTTATATAATTTTATATGATTATTATATATCGAACTCGTCGTTAATCATATTTGGTTTTATATTATTTTTTTATTTCGTATGATATTTTTTCATAGTAAATTATATGAGTGAATATTTATATCAAATTTATCAAATTACTAATTTATCTATTATTAAAAATTATATATAAAGTAGAGATAGTCAATATTTTACGGTCATTTTACTATTCCCACTTTTATATATATTATGATTTGATTAAAAATCATTAATGTATGTTACACATAATTATTATATATTAAATTTATATAAAGATTATAAATTTATTCATTATTAAAAATTATATATAAAATAGAGATACAATAACTAATTTACAATCATTTTTCTTATGTATTTAAGGGAGTGCACTTTAATTTCTTGGGATAAATTACTATAATAGTTAATCTCTTTATTTCTAAAAATATATTATAAAATCTCTTATATTTGGTTTAATATACTATCTAGTTTTTCCGTTTATTTTTGCTATTATAGGCCAATAAAATGTCAAATTTGTTATTTTTTTTGTCTTAAAAATGCCAAAAAATAGCAACAAAATTTGAATGCAATCAACTTGATAACAAAATATCAATTTGTCATTTTTTCTAATATATTTTTTAAAGCTAACAAAATATCAAATTTGTCAAAAACAATAAATAGGGAATTTTTGATATTTTATAGTTAATTAACATAATATTTTAGTTAACTGAATATTTCATTAAAAATAATGGAGAGTCTTTTTAGTTAATCGAAATAAATATAAAAAAATTCATATTGTATTTAAAAAAATGAAATGATCGATTAATATATTTAACCAAATTTTAAAAGTACTATAGTAATTTACCCATGAAACCATCTAGCACTTACTGAATAGTTAAAATAAAAAAGAAAAAAATAAATATTTTTTTTTCACAATTTCAAATTAATCTATCTCATTATCATAGGACTTTCTTTTTAACTTCAATAGCTAGCCAACTAAGAGATAATTTTTTTTATCTTGTTCAATAAAAACAAGAGATAATTTTTATCGTAATTATTATGATCACTATAATCATCATTAGTTCATTACATAAAGCAAAAGCACATAAAAACTAGTAAGTTTTTTACATTTTTTTTCTCTATATAATGCAGTACTTTTAAAATGTGAAGGCGCAATTAACTAATTTATAAAAATTAATTTTTTAATAACAATTAAATATATTATATTTTAATTATCATGCATAAACATAAGTTTAACAAAATATTTATTTGCAATGTTTACATTATAAAGATTAATAGGTAACTATTCAGAACATTCCCAACAATACTTTTTATCTTACTTTCTATTTTAGTTTGTCTTGAAAATTGTGTGCACTCTAACAATTTTCTTTATTCCACTTCTTATTTTAATTTTTTATTAATAAAACTATCTAAAAAGAAAATAAAGAGAGAGTAAGAAAAAGAAAACAAGAAAAATAAATAATAAAATATTACTTATAAACTCTTGTATCTCTTAAATATAAGAAGAGAAAATAAAAAATTTAGAAAGTGTGATAGATAAAAAAGAAGATATAAAAAATATTAAAAGATGCAAAACTTTTTAAATTTAGGTAAAAAATGAAATAAAAAAGTTATTGAAGATGCTGTTAGAATGAAAAGTTGACATAGAAAGATAATTATATATAAAAGAAAACATATTAAAGCAATTGTGCAAAAAAAAAAACAATATAATTATATCAAATATATTATATACATATCATTTTTTTTATAATAAAAAATATTATATATATATATATATAATTCTAAATTTGTTAGTGGATCAAAATTATAGATTTCTTAAATATTTGATTTGAATTTAAATTTTCGGATCAAGTGATTAAAATTTTGACTTGATTTTGAACTAACATTTCAGTTAATTGATCTTTTACATTTTCATTTTGAACTAACTTTATTTTATTTTATGTTATCCTTTTCTTTCCTTATTTTCCCACAAAGTATAATTCTTTTTCTTATATAGTTTTCTTAAAACCTAATTTTCATTTTTTCCATATTTTATTTTATGATATGGCATTAATTCTATTTTTTTTTTTTTGGCCATGATAATCATTTAAAGTTTTTCTGCGATAAGCTCACTATGAAGGTTTATACATATATTCCATTTGATTCTAAGATATGGAAATACTTTTATTTTCTTATTATTGTTGTCATAATAATGATTTAAAGTTTTTCTATGATAAGCTCACTGATGAAGGTACCAAAAACAATAATTTTCTTTAAATATTTTGTTTGGATTTTTTTTTTCCCATTAATTTGATTATAGATTATGGCATTATTTTCCTTTTTGGCCATGGTAATCATTTAGAGTTTTTCTTTGGATATTTTCCTGATGTGCACCTTTTTTTTCTTTTATTTTTCTGTTTTTCCTTTTCTTCTTTGTTTCCCACAAACCCAACCTTATTTGTTTTCTTTAAACCCTAATTATAGTAATTGATTTTCCCTTTTTTGTTTTTTTATAAAAAAAATAATTTCATTGATTCAAACTAGTAATAAGATGCAAATCCGCTAAAAATTATAGAGGATTAAACAATAAAAAAATTTATAGCTCTCAGACTAATAGTATAATAAATCGGTTCAAAATTTACAATTTTGATAATAGTATAGTGACTAGATTACATATAATTTCAATTCTACAACATATTGAAAACCATAATGTGATTTATTATCCCTGTTAAATCGAAAATGTTTTGTCTATTTAAATCGCTTCCACACAAAAATACCACAACAAGAATACAGAAACAAAATATCGTAACAAAATGATAAAATCAAACGGCGCAATAAATCAACGAAATTATAAAAAATAAAACAAACAAAATAAAAATATAGATATATGAAATAATTTAAATTTAATGATAATAATTTAAATTTTGTATGTGATGAACTCTAAGTACAAAAAATATTGAATTATATTTAAATATTTAGTTTGGATAGAAATAATAATTGGACCATTCCTGTAGTGCTCCGCACCGAACCTATCATATGTGGTACTGTTTCGAACGGGGCAAATTTTTTTTTATCATTTTTATACTCCGCTCCGATTCTTTTTTTGGTAGCGAGAACGAGACAATATGTAGATCCTTGCCTTGATATATTATTTATATTTATATAAATTTACAAATATATAATAATTATTTATATTTTAATATATAATAATTTTTGAAAACAATAAAATAAAATATTACACTTATTTTAAGTAAAAAACCATTTTTATTTAAAAAACCATGAAATTAACTTATTAATTAAAATAATAACAATAGAAAGATATTTTTAATATTAAAATAAAATAAATTTTTTTTAATAAAATTGGAGATCGAGTCAGAGTTTAAGATCTTCATTCTAGTTCAAAACATGGACAAAGAATAAAAAAATTTTCTATTAGAAAACAGAGACAGAACAAAAATTTAAAAATTAGAGACATGAATAGAGAAATCCGTCCATTTTCACTCCTATGTTTGGATATATATATTTTCCTTCTTAGCACTTTTTCTTGTTATTATTTTTCTGTTCCCTATTTTATAATTCTTTTTTCTTAGCCAGTTTTCCTTAAACCCTAGTTTCATTCATCAATTTTCCACTTTTTTTTTTTTTTTCCATTTGACACTAAGATATTTATTATTATTTGAAGTTTTTCTACGATAAGCACAGTAAGAAGGTGCCAAAAATTAAATTTATACATTTAGTTTATTAATTTATTATATTCCATTTTTTAAGAAATTAAAATAAAAGAATTGATAATTTCTGCCTCTCGTAGTTATTTGTCCCTACACGGCTGAAATAATAAGACTTAACGGGAGTGAGGCTTCAATGAAACCCCTCTAATGCTTAAGTTAATAAGAGGAAAAATAGAGAGAAAATATAGCCAGAAAGATGAAGAGTTAATTTGTCCCTTAGGTATGTTGCTTAGGGTATTTATAATTTTTTTCTCTGTCACGTATCTAATCGTTTTCTGACACAATATGGTCCAAGCTGGCTTTGCCAAGTCATGATTTTGGCTGGCTGTCCACATTAGTCATTATGTGTCGTGCTTGACCTGTATGTACATTTAAGACTTCTTGCATGTCATTTTGATTTACTCTATGTACTCTAGCCATACAATATTTTTGTCTTTTATAAGAATTTTGAGTTATGAGGATCAACGATATAACTGCATTGGGTTATATGATTATAAGATTGTTGGGATCATAACAATCTTTTTTGACCGTGTGCTGTCATCTTTCTAGGATCATTGGATCATAGAGTTGTGGATCATAATCGTATGATAGAATTATAATAATAATAAACTTATAAGACCAGCTCCTATAGTTTCATAGCTCCTCCGTGAAAGTCAACAATATCACTTTATAGGGTCATAAAATCATAGGATTGTTGGAATAAAAGAACTTTTTTAACTTTATAATATCTTTTTTGTGGGATCAATGAATGATAAGATCGTGAATTAAAGGATTATAATTTAGTAAGATTATCTCTTGCCATAAAAAAAATTAAATAATCATTTGTTGTATTTTATTCCGAAGAAACATATAAAGAATAAAAATAATTTCATATTTCAATATCATTTTTCAGAAAACCATTTACGCGTATCAAAGATAGCAGAAGATTGCTCTCGCGTTAATAATCCTCTCAACACGCGACTTCCACACTAGTCAGCGGCTGACTTGGTCTGGACGCCAGCTAGATGATTTGCATCTATGCCCTTATACTTTTGTATGATATCCCGATGTCCCCCGTTACAACTGTACTTTTCATGTTGGACCCATAACTACAGTGTATCTCTCAGGTGAGTCCTAGTATTCCTTCACATCATTTCAATCCCAATCTCAACTTTTCTTTTTCTTTGATAAGAATGGGTCAGCACGCAGGTCACCCAATAGTCGGCATAAGAGGCTGTTTAGGTGTGCGGGTGTTTTTATTTTTCTTTGTTAGGAGATTCAATTCACAATAAATTATACTATGCCAATAATCATTTCATTATATTTACTATAAAGGTAATAAAAAAAATATTTAAATTTGAGATTCCTTACAATTTCTATAAATGAATATCAATCAAATCATTTTTTATTAGCATGTGAATGTTTCTATTTCGAAGAAATATTTTGTTAGAAATGCAGTTTACAAACTATAACACTAAGATAGTATTATGAAGAAATATCAAGGTATAAAAAGATCGAAGAGGGAAAATTTACAAATTATACATCTAACCCTAATTGTATAAAACCTTTATTTTATGGAGAAAAGGCTAATACAATCAAAACTTCTTCATTCAATTATTTTTGGAGTGTGTAATAATTTTTGGCTTTCTATCAAAATATGTTTTTTTTTCTCTGAACAGACAGAGAAAATTATCAATGTCATGACAAGATTTCGTTTTTGCCTACAATTATTCGAGGTTTCTGCTAATTAATAATAATCGGGGCGAATCCAGCTATTATTTTTTGTGAGATCAAAATTAAATAATAAAATACAAATATAAATATTTTAAAAATAAATTTCAATATTATGCGGTCAATAATTACAATTGTTTCTTTCGAGTATTTATATTTCGGTAATATTGTACAACAATTTTATCAGAAATATAATAAAAATATCATTTTTAATATAAGGAATCAAACATCCTATTTGATATTTTTTTAATTATTATTTAAGGGGATGTTAAAAACTAGTTCAATTGAAAGACTTTTTTAACATGAGTACGGATTAATAATTCAAATTAGAGAAATTTTTAGGTAAATTGGATCTATCACGTAATCTGTAAACCAATTCAATGACAATGATATACATTTAATTGTTTTATTGTAACTAGTTGATATGAAGACAATATGCATACATGTCATTGTGATTAAGTTAGTTGATAAATGACATAGTAGATCCATTTTATCTAAAAATTTCTCGGAATTAGAAAAAAATTTATTTATTCAGCATAATGACATGTGTCTAATTATTAATGTATAAATAATTGGTGAGAATTTACTTACTCATATAAGTTATAGCTAAATAATTTGGCTGCATAAAGAAAATAAAAGTTGATACACAAACGAGGAGGAAAAAGAAAGGATGTGAGTGAGATCAAATTATAATTCTATGTAATATAGATATATAATATAGGAAAAAAGAAATATTTCAGCTACACATGGGTCCGCCCATGATAATAATATAGGTGAGGTAGCTAGGATCTATTTAATATGATATTTTATTGAAATAGAAATTTGGATATTTTCTTTCTAAACCTTAGAAACAGAAAAAAGAAAATCAGTCTCTAGCATTTTCTTTCGTTTGTGGCATAAGAAGCATCTTCCATCGAGACTTCATATAAAAAAAGAAAAAGAAAAAAGAACATCAATGTAAACCATCTTTCATTATTTGTAGTCAAAGGTCAACATATATATACGTACATTGCAGTTCTTTTATAAATCTTATTGCATCTAGCATTTCTTCTTTAGTCTTGATTATAGTTCTATTCTCTTATTGCGTCTAGCATTTTTCGAGGATTGTAGTTTAGTTGGCTATAAAAATTGAGTTTATTAGAAAGAGCCGAGTTCGAACTCTATAAACACATCCTTAAAAAAAGATGAAGATCCTTAATTTGATTAAATTTTAAATTAAATTAGTTTCAAATATAAAACAAATGAGTATATCTTTAGTTTACAACAAATAAATAAATAAATAAATTTTTACCTTGATAACTTATGATTCGACTAAATTGTTAAAAATTTATAAAAAATCATATGTAGCATATATTTGTATTTTCCCATATTTGAATAGATTAATTCATGTCATTCATGATTAACCAAAATTACTCTACTCAAAAAATTGTTTAGTTTATAGTCAAACTTAATAAAATCTTAAATGAATTAAATTCAAATGACAAAATAATTAAAAAAGAAAAAAATCAACATTTTTTTAGGGCAATTAACATAAAAAATCCTGAACTTCCACTTTTATTTCAAAATAATTCTATTTTTTAAATATACATATTTTTAATATTATATCAAATATAGTTTCGAAAAAAATTTAGTTTGGTTTAGAATGAGATGACGTTCCGAACCTATTTTTTAATCCAATTATATAGATGAATCTCGTACTAAAAGTACATTTATATTGATCTAATTATAGCTGCGTTGATCTAACCTATATAAAACTAGTTCTCAGTATATATATTTATATTAATGAAAGCTCAAAGTCTTTTGATATCTAATTTTGTACATATGTATTTATTTTTTTAAATTATCACACTATTTCTAATAAACTATTATATTAATTTTAAAATATATATATATATATATTCAATGTATAATATATATATATATATAATACCATATTTAATATAAAAGTGAAAGTGTATATATTTAAAATTAAATTTTTTATATAGTTCGCCTATTTATTTATTCCACGAGGTTGAATAGAAGTGGTAATCATAACTCATAAGTACGACCACCAAATTAACAAAAAAGTCATATTAGAGTGTATGTCCATTTTCAGTTTTTTTATTTATTTTTACTTTGCAAATTGCAACAGACATGAAACTGCAAATACCTGAAATGAGAAGGGCATCATAGCAAAATACCAAAGCCGAGCAATTTTATAAATAAAAATAAGAATAAAAGAGTAAAAGAAAAAAAGGGAAAATCCACAGTGTAATGGTTATAATAAGATAGAGAAAGATTCGAATCTTGCCATCCGAACATTCCAAAAGAAAATGCGGATCTGACGGCTACAAAATTCTTGATATTCCATAATTTAAATAAAATTCCACAGCATAATTCCATTTTATAGTTGCATCCTCTCAAATTTAACCCCCACACGCTGTTGCCAACTCACAAACATAAACCTTAAACGCCAATCCCACTACATTAACAATCTGTCTCTCTTTTTCTCTCCAACCTCCGTCTATCTCTGCCGCAAAATCCAACTTCCGGTGGTGAGAAGGAAAATTTTTGCCCTTTTTCCCATCTGGGTTTCTTATATTATTTGGGTATATTCATTTTTCTTTTTAAAGTTGGTTGCTTTGTTTGGTCTGTAATTTGGCTCGGAAATGGTGATGAAAGTGGCGTCTCCGAGGAAGGCGTCGATAACGGAGGTTTTACAGAGAGTGTATGGAAATTTTAGCTCGAATAGTACTAGTTGTAGTAAAAATGATCACCACCATCATCATAATCAAGCCAAGAAATATTATATTCATGAGAGCGAGGATGATTTTGAGGATGAAGATGGGACCATGGAGTTGGCACAGATTGGTGCCGAAAGAAGCAAAAATGTTTTGATTCTTATGAGCGATACAGGAGGTGGCCATCGTGCTTCTGCTGAGGCCATTCGTGATGCCTTCAAGCTTGAGTATGGCGATGAATACAGGGTACATAACAATTCTAGATTTTCTTCCAACTTTATTTCTTTTTTGTGTTTCTTTCTTGATCTTGTTTGATTTGTTTGTTTCTGCGGTCAATTTGATTTAGACTATGCAAATAGTATGTCCTTTTACCTTCCTTTTGTTTCTTCTTGGACTTATTTGAATCTCTGCTTTCTGAATATCTTGTTCCTTCCAAAAGCCTAAAAATTTTGGATTCATTTGCTTGTTGCTTCTAATTTATCGGCTTGAACAAGAATAATTCCGTGCAATCAATTCCTTTGCGAAGTTTCCAACTTTGGGATTATTTAAACACTAAGACAAAATTTGAAGTATACACTTGTTCAACAAGTGTTCCAATTTTCTGTTTGAAGAATTGAGCAATTCTATAATCTTCTGCTTCAAGGTTTCTTTCTTTCTTCTTGAGTCTCCGGGAATTACTTTTATTAATTATTGATGATTTTCAGGTTATTTTTAAATTAGAAAACTTGAATACAAACTTTAGAAATGTTACTTTCTGCATCATTGATTAATGCTTCTTCTTCTGGTTTCAGATAATTGTAAAGGATGTGTGGAAAGAGTACACCGGTTGGCCATTGAATGATATGGAGAGGCAATATAAATTCATGGTGAAACATGTACAGTTATGGAAGGTTGCATTTCATAGTACCTCTCCAAGATGGATACATTCTTGCTATCTTGCTGCCATTGCTGCCTACTATGCCAAGTATCTTGCTACCTTTAACTACTTTTCTTTTATATTCTTCTTTAACTTAATCATAGTTGTCATAACATTTTATTTAAATGTTTAATTTAATAACACTATTAGAAATTCTAGTAGGTTCATGATGCTTTTCACCACTTCAACTTTTTTGTTTAGGGTTTTGTATTTCCTTGTTGAGAGTGATTCTTTCTGACCCCACTTGTTACTCACTCAATGCTAGAATTTAAAACAAAGTGTAAACAATGTTGATTGCTATTGAAGCTAAAATGATTGTTTCTTGAGCTGTAAATGTGATTGGACGAATGAAAGATGATTGAATCTGAAATCAATGAGCCTTCCTAATACCCATTCCATTGTGTGATTCAAGGGAGGTGGAGGCTGGACTAATGGAGTACAAACCAGACATTATCATCAGTGTCCATCCATTGATGCAGCACATTCCTTTATGGGTTCTTAAATGGCAAGGTCTGCAGAAGAAAGTGATTTTTGTTACTGTCATTACAGACCTGAATACCTGTCATCCTACATGGTTAGCTAACAAAATTATTCATCTTGAAGCTGCTTATTTCATTTAAGTTTATCAGTAACTTGAAATGTAGCATATTAACACTGAACTTTTTTCTCTCAGGTTTCATCCCGGAGTTAATAGATGCTATTGCCCTTCAAAGGAGGTGGCCAAGAGGGCTTTACTAGATGGCTTGGAAGAGTCTCAAATTTGCGTTTTTGGGTTACCCATCCGGCCTTCTTTTGCCCGTGCAGTTCTTTCCAAGGTGCATTATATTGACCATACATTCAAATAAACACATTTACTAGTAGGATGGAATTCTGATCTTATTTATTATGGCTTTTCTTTCCTCTCCTATAGGATGAACTAAGAGAAGAGCTCGAAATGGATCCTTATTTGCCTGCAGTTTTGCTGATGGGAGGAGGTGAAGGAATGGGACCAGTTAGGAAAACTGCAGAGGCTTTAGGTGAATCACTTTTTGACGAGGAAATCAGAAAACCAATTGGGCAATTAATCATCATATGTGGGCGTAACAAGGTTCTTAGATCTACATTGGAATCTCTGGAATGGAATATCCCAGTTAAGGTAATTGAATTTAATTCTTCAAACTATTAATGTATGAAGCACATATACAAAATGAAAGAATCCGTTGTCTGATTTTTATTTCTTATATTGTAGGTTAGAGGATTTGAAACACAGATGGAGAAGTGGATGGGGGCTTGCGACTGCATAATCACGAAAGTAAGCTAAATATGTTGCTATCTTTAACATTGGAACTCCATTTCTGTATATCTGTAAATGCAAACAAACAGAATCTGATGTGTTTGAAATTTTACAGGCCGGACCGGGTACAATTGCAGAGGCATTAATTAGAGGGCTTCCTATTATTCTCAATGACTACATTCCTGGACAGGTAAGCGACAAATCATTTGTGTCAAGAAAAAAAAAACATAATTTCTAACTGCATTATCATATGATATATTGTCCTAATTCATCTGGCAAATGCAGGAAAAGGGCAATGTGCCTTATGTTGTAGACAATGGAGCTGGTGTATTTACCAGAAGTCCTAAAGAAACAGCAAGAATTGTAACCGAATGGTTTAGCACCAAAATAGATGAACTCAAGAAAATGTCAGAGAATGCACTTAAACTAGCTCAACCGGAGGCAGTGTTTGACATTGTAAGAGACATTCACAAGCTTGCTCAAGAACGCGGTCCGCTAGCCAACATGCCTTACATTTTAATGTCATCATTCACAAGCTTAATCTGATTGTTAAATCTGCAGCTTCCAACTATATAAATTATAACCAAAGTCTGCCTGCCCACTTGGAATTTGAATTAATGTGTAATATACAGCTAGCACTAGTGGTATGTATCATTCTTTGGGGGCCTTGTACACCAAAATGAGGTGTAGAGTCTGCAAGCATGCTCTGATGTTTGAAATTATTGTGATTTTAGGGTATTTTTTGGGAGAAGTTAGGGTTCTTATGTAAGTTAATTAAGTTGTAATTCTTTTGAAAATATTACTACTATATTTCATTTTTTTTGTAGGTTTTATTGCTTGAAATTTTGGTCTGAACCTTCTTTGCTAGTAAGATAAGATGTAAAGTTTATTTGGCTTAGAATGGTAAATTATGTAAGATTTGCTTCAAAGTCAAGAATTGATTACAAGTGGATTGAAGGTCAATCTAAAGTAAATATTAAAAGGTGTGGTTTGAGAGGTTGTTATGCTCTTGTATAAATTGAATGTTAGTTGTTATTTTTCTGGCATAAGACATATTCAATTCTGTAACTTTTTTTTTTTTTTTTGCCATTTTGTCCTCTAAAGCTGATTATGTTTACTTTGTCCCCTCTATTCTTTTTTTTGTTTATATTGCCAATTAGTAACTTAAAAAAATAATTTATTTCTATCTGGTACTGACATGGCAAAGAAAGTAATATCAATCAATGTATATGATGTAGTCCAAATAGAAAAAAAAAGGGAATAGAGATAACAAAGTAGACTAAGGGGGTGTTTAACATTTTTGTTGAGTGTTCCAAAGCATATTTATAAACTGTTTTTTCAAATCTATTTCTAAAGAAAATTATCTATTTACTTGCTCATACTAAAAAATATTTTTAAAATTTAAAAAAATTAAAAATATAAAATTTTTTTAAAAAAATATTTTTTCAAAATTCAATGCCAAATGAGCCTAATAATTCAATGGAACTAAGTACGTCCTGAGCCTATTTATTTAGTTATTGCATGGAGGATTGAAAATATTTATAAATGGAAAGTATGATTTTATAGGAAAAAAAAAAAAAAAGAAGCAGCAGAAGGGCAACCTTGAAAAAAAGGAGAAAACAGATAGCAATTGGTGCTAAGAAATTCAGTAGAAAGAGTCAAAAGGCCAAGTTGTGTGTGGCGGTTGGCGGAAATGCCACAAACAAACGGCCAGATTGGAAAACCAATAGAAATGATGACAGGTGAGGCCAGCAAGCTAAGCAATCATCTTTTCACACCAAGTGAAATTGACAAAAATTATTATTATAGCTCATAAACTTTTCCTTTTTTAGCCCATTAAACACTTGTAATTATATTTATTTCACTGAATTTTTTAATTTTTATAAAATATAAATTATTTAAATATACACAATAATTCTTTCTCTC
>CATIWF010220417.1:0-17290 GCA_949630135.1 Balakata baccata
GTCTATGGTAGTATGACAAAAACATAAAACTAACCCATACTCCCCAAACTATGGTTATAATGCATGATTTCTACTCCATATCATGGTACCTCACTTCCAATAACTTCAAAGATCATAAACACATACAAAATCCAACCACCCTTCATCTTCCTCCAAGGGTTTCCATCTATATAATTTCATAATCACAACAAAGAGATGATTTTCTTGGATTTTCTTACCTCTTAAAAGCGGAAACAACCCTTGATCATGCAAGGAACTCGTGGGCTCTCTTGCACCAACTTTCTCTCTCCTTTAAAATCTCACTAGAGATGATAATTTCTTTAAATCTTGCTTTAATCTTGTTTTCTTTGTTGATTTAATGCTAAATCACTCAAAAACCATAAAGAATCACTCCCTTGGTGTTCTTGGGTGTGTGTGAAAGGGGTTTCGGGTTTGAAGATGGAAACGATGATGAGAATGGTAATAAGATTGTGGAAAAAGCTTCATATAGTCACCTTTTACGGCAATAAAGGTTCTCCTTCACGGCCAAGCAAATTTACTGTAGCAACTAACTTCAAACAATCATATTTATCCATTTTTTTTCGATTGTCACAGCTATGACACCCCCTTGTCATGGTCATGACACTCTATTTTTTTTATAATTATTAATTTATTACGTCCCTTTCTTGGAACTGAAGCAAAAATTGACCAATATACTTTTGTTATAACATTAAATCTAACTCATATGTACTTGTATTTTATATCCTTACTTTTAATTACCAAATTACCCTTCATATGTGTCGTATATTCATGCATAATGACTAGGCCCTAGTTAGTGGGTATTACTTTACAATAGCAGAAGGATGTCCTATCCTTTGATGCTAAGTAGCATTATTGACATTAGAAGAAACTTGACTAATAAAAGGAGAAGAAGAAATGTGTATAGAACTATCTGCACCATTTATTATAGTAGTCGGATTATAGTCTAAGAGATAAAGATTACCCACAACCTTCCTATAAGCAAAAATCTTGTTATTCTTCAGGTCCTGGAAAATATAGTTTTTGTGAGTGAAGGTGAGTTTGATCTTGTTTTCTTGGGTTAGTTTAGTGACAAACAAAAGGTTATGTGAAAAAGTAGGAATGTACAACACATTGGTCAAATGCAAAGTATTGGTTAAGTTATTGTCACCTAACATGGTAACATTGACCTTTTTGTGATTTGGTAAATGAACAATAATAGGATATGAAGATCTAAACAACTTAGTGAATAATTTTCTATCTACACATATATGATTTGAGGCTCCACTATTAATAATCCAGTGAGAAAAGCCTCAAGTATTAAGCATATGAGTTTGAACATTACCTGTATACTCATCAACTTGAGAAACATTCAAGTAAGAATTGGCACTTGCTCCCTCCTGTGATTCCTTCAGATATGTAGCCACTTCTTGTCTTATTAGTTCAGCTATGCCTGGAGTACTTTTCACATTATTTGAGATTGTTGCTGCATTCACATCTCCATCGTTCTCAACCAGGTTAACTTGAACTTTCCCTTTATGCCTCTTAGCTTTTAATTCATTGTACCATTTAAGAATTCTAGTGATCTTGAAATAAGTTTCTTTAACATGGCCCGATCTTTTGCAGTGCTCATAAAATTTGTCTTCTCTTTTCTTTCCATATTCTCTATTTTGACCATTATTATGATTGTAATATTCCCTATCTACAGTTTGTACTCTTGTTAACATAACATTTCCTTCAGCAGTGTCCTCAATTCCCAGCTGCACTAGCCTTTGCCTCTCCACACGAAGCACCATAGAGCAAGCTTTACTGACATTAGGTAAAGGATCTAACATTAACACTTGGTTCTTTGTATGATCATAACCATCATTTAGGCCCATAAGAAACTGAATTAGCTTATTTGCAGTAATCAAATCCTCCATTAGTTTTCCCACACCACATTCACACTTGCCACATGTACAATGTGGTATAGGACTTAGGCAATTCAATTCATCCCACAACTTTCGAAGTCTGGTATAATAGGCATTAACAGAGAGATTTCCTTGCTTAACAGAAGCAATTTCTCTCTATAACTAGTATAACTGTGGTCCATTACAATCACCGTAGTTGTTCTTTAGTTCTTGCAATAACTCCTTTGCAGTAGCAGTATATATGAATGCTTCTGCAATATCCTTACTAATAGAGTTGAGAATCCACAAAATAACCATGGAATCAAATCTACTCTAGTTTTCAAACTCATCAAATTCTTCATCTGGAATCTCATCATTTTCTTCGATGAATCACAACTTATTTTTAGCTTTCAACGCTATCCTCATGGATCTACTTTATGCGAGATTTATTAAATTCAAGAGATTAGAAACTAAAATCATACCAGGATTATCTAAAGATTGCAGATGCAGATGATTTTCAATACCGATTCCTCTAATTTCTTCATGATTTCAATTGCCGTTTTCCTTCGGAGGATCTTTAAATCCAGTGGTTAGAATATCTTCTTGAAGTCGATTATTATTTCTCCTTACTTCAGCCATGAAAAAAAAAACTTCACGAATCAAATGATACATGATGAATCGGAAGAGAACTTCAAACCCTAACCACAAAGCTCTAATACCATATTCAAGATTGATAATCGTCAATCTATATTATAGATCTCAAAAAAAAAAAATCTGTACAATCAGGAAACCTTATATACAACCCTAAAAACTACAAAATAAAACAAAGACTAAAACGCTGTCGTAATATATACATATACATAAACCTATATTCCGTCGTTTTAATAACTAAACCCTTTTCTTGCTTTTTAGCTCAACATTCCATTAGAGACCCTATACTATTGATTCGGTTTGATTTTATTGAATTTATATTTTCTTAATCTAAAACCAAATAATCGGTTTATAAAAATTCCAAAACAATAACCATTCATGATATCACATAAGCTATAATTTTCGGTTTGAATTGATTCAGTTTGGTCAATTTGGTTAATTTTGTGTAACTCTAGTTTCTTTTATACCGTCATTAAATTTAAAAACTTGTAGTGGTTTTTGTACGCTCTTCGGGCATATTTACTCATTGGGTTGTAGTTACTTGTATGGACCATCGCTCAGTATATGTGGCGGTGCACGGTGGTATTTAAGTCGTTTGGCTTGACAAATTCTATATTCAAGCATGGAACTATTGCCGCAATCTACATCAGTCAAAGTCCGAATATGTTTTTGTGAAACAAAGCAAGTATGGGCTCTTGTGTTGCATACCCACAATAATGGGTCGATTAATCACAACTTGTGAATCTTTAAATTCATACCAAATTTTAATTAATTAATTGGATTGATTCATAATTGTTTTTAAGTACCTGATTCATATAAATGTTTTCCATTTAACACGCTAGTTTTTTTAGTTTATAGGTCACCAACTTCAGACTTATTAGAGAAGAGCTAGACCTCTATGCCACTGAGGCACATGCCCCTGGCTAACACGCTATTTTTTTCATTCAACACGTATCTCTCCCATTCCTTAACTTCCTTTTTGTTTCTCCAAAATAATCGGTTCCGTATTGTATGCAATTCAACTTTCTGACTCAAAATTAACTTTCCCACACTTCAACATTTAAGTTAGACCAACCAATTTTTAACCAATTTCCTTCTCACAATTACCTGTTCTATATGAGAAGGGAACATATACAATTTATATGTTAAGCATATCAAGTGTGAGAAACAAATTGCATTCATCTTGTTAATTTCACATATGCCCATTTCGTAAGAGCTTCTAGCAAATAATATTTTCCTTGAATGTAAATCAAAAAAGGGTTTAATGGGAAAAAAGTTCTCAAATATTTTGCACTTCTATAAATTCAACACATTGAACCTTGTACAATGGGTTCTATTGGAGATTCGAAATAGAAACTTATACGGTGTTTGAAATTGCTGTTGAGGGTTCTAAAAGCAAATTCTGAATTTTTTTTATTTAATTGACTTCTTTTTTCAAACATGCTTTTGAAAAAATCATTTATTTATCTGTTTCTACAAAAAAAAATGTTTCAAAACTTAAAAAAAGTTAAAAATACAATTTTTTTTTCCAAAAATTGCTTTTTCTAAACGCAGTGCAAAACATGGCCTTAAAGTCCTGATCACTATATTAGTACAATTAAGCTAAAAGTTATTAGTACTATTATTAGTCTAAAATGCCCAAAAGCTGAAACTAAAGATTAATTTCACATATGGTCATTGAACTTTGCTCCTATTGTAGTAATCACAATTTTTTTGTTCCAAAAAAAATCAGTGAACTGTGTTTTCATTTCACTAAAATTAATTTCGGTTAATTTTCAAATATAGGTAACTGGAAATCTTATATAGCAGCTAACGTGTTACTGAAAATCTGACGTGTCACTGGAATAGGACATATGTGATTTTAGTGAAATAGAAATATAAGTTGATAATTTTTTTTGGATGAAACATATTTTATAATTTTACTGCAATTAGAGTAAAATTCAATGACTATAAATGAAATTAACCCATGAAACCAATTTTGATTAATATGATTTTCTTTTTGAAATGTATAAATTTCATTGATTTGTAGAGCAGGTCTCAAGAGGAGCATGGCAAGAGTATTAATGTTATACTAATATATCAAGAGTATTAATCATTAATTAAGCATATCAAGTGTGAGAAACAAATTGCATTCATCTTGTTAATTTCACATATGCCCATTTCGTAAGAGCTTCTAGCAAATAATATTTTCCTTGAATGTAAATAAAAAAAAGGATTTAATGGGTAAAAAGTTCTCAAATATTTTGCACTTCTATAAATTCAACACATTGAACCTTGTACAAAGGGTTCTATTGGAGATTAGAAATAGAAGCTTAGACGGTGTTTGAAATTGAGGGTCCTAAAAATAAGTTCTGAATTTTTTTTGATTTAATTGACTGTTTTTTTCAAACATGTTTTTGAAAAATCATCTATTTATCTGATTCTATAAAAAAAACAGTTTTCAAAACTTAAAAAAAATTAAAAATACAAATTTTTTTTCCAAAAATTATTTTTTCTAAATGCAATGCCAAATATGACCTTAAAGTCCTGAGTACAATTAAGCTAAAAGTTATTAGTACTATTATTAGTCTAAAATGCCCAAAAGCTAAAACTAATTTGCTCTTATTGTAGTAATCACAATTTTTTGTCCAAACAAAATCAGTAGACTGTATTTTCATTTCACTAAAATTAATTTCGGCCCATTTTCAAATATGGATAATTGAAAATCTTACGTAGCAGCTGACGTGTCACTGGAAATCTGACGTGACAGCTGACGTGTCACTGTAATAGGACAGGTGATTTTAGTGAAATAAAAAAATAAGTTGGTAATTTTTTTTTGGATGAAAAATATTTTGTGATTTTACTGCAATTAGAGTAAAATTCAGCGACTATAAATGAAATTAACCCATGAAACCAATTTTGATTAATATGATTTTCTTTTTGAAATGTATAAATTTCATTGATTCGTAGAGCAGGTCTCAAGAGGAGCATGAGTTATCCTAATATTTCAATATCGGTAGCTTTAGCAGGGTTACAAAAGCCTAGTGGTAACCACAAAGTGCTCTAATGGCTCAATCATCAAAATCATAATGGAATTTTATATTTACAAAATCATTCCTAACCCTAAAAAACTGCAGCATTTCTGTAATGCTGTTCAACTTTAATCCCTCTATATTAATATATTTTATTATTATTATATCCTAAAATTAACTTATCTTCTCTAACTGGGTAATCATTAATTAATTCCCTAATCAGCAATTTAATTATGTATTGGAGGCTTTCTCCTTGCTGGAGAATAGTCCATAATGTCCACAGAGTGATCCTGATCAGTCTCCTCCTTATGCTCAGAATTTGGCGAAGAAGATGAATTAATAGTGAACTTCTCATGTTCTCCACCTACTTCTACATTAGTACTCCATGTGCCTTTTGAAATTGAGTTAGCTTTATTTCCTTCATTTTCTTCATTCTGTATACAATCATATTAGAGGAAGAAAAAAGCATATAATTAACTTGGAGGCCTTAATATATCTATATCTCATCTAAAAAAAAAATTTAATTTCTTTAAAATATGTAGTAATTAATAATTTAATTAATAACCAACCTTTGATGAGGTGGTGCTAATGGTAGAAGTAGATGTAGTCACAGTAGTAAGTTTTCTATTCCATCCTGCAACAATAGATATAAAAAACCACTTAAATTTCAATTGATTCACTATTAAATTTCCGCACCCAAAATTTAAATAAATTGGCTAAATAGATAAAAATAACCATGAAAATGAAGAACTAAATAGTATATTCACGACCTATTGAACCTCTTTATGAAAAAAAAAAAAATAGTATTCGGGCAAATTTTTCACTGTAAGTGTACACACTGTTATGGGTTTAAATATTGTAAAACCCAGTAGCTCCTAAGTATGCCAGATTTTCTAAAAAACATTAATTAGTTGCTAAAGCCATGAACTACAAATTAATTAATGGATTAATCATTGTTCTAGCTAAAGTGAGAAAGAAACTAATTAATGGTGCTTAGGTTTGTGATGGCGAGGTCCACAGTAATCTTCATGAATGCTTGGTAAGTGGTGGGATGATGATGATGATTTCTTAGATACTTTTGAAACACTTTGCTTCATTGTACCTGTACAATGTCCTCCTCTGCAGAGAATAACATTGCCAAATGCACCATTATCTTGTTTTAATATTGATGAATTCTTCTCTTCCTGCATATAACAAGATCAAATTGTTAATTATACGCATCAAAATCTGAACAGAAATAAAGTATAATAATATAAATAAAGCATGATTAAAGAACGAATTTTTACATTGAATTTTTTATGCCCAACTTGCATAAATCCTTTTTCA
The DNA here is from genome assembly GCA_949630135.1 of Balakata baccata. Lineage (NCBI taxonomy): Eukaryota > Viridiplantae > Streptophyta > Magnoliopsida > Malpighiales > Euphorbiaceae > Balakata > Balakata baccata. Next base: position 6,875 of record CATIWF010220417.1, read on the forward strand.
AGGCGAATTCCTGCACAGAAAGAGAAAATATGTTACAACCTAATTTCATAAATATGATAAAAACAAGGCATTGTTAGCATGTTATACCTTTGGCATGGTAAAGAAGAAAGGACAAAAGCAAAAGAGAAAATACTGGAGAAAGTCTCATTTTGATAAAGAATTAGGTTATCAAAGAAGTAGTTAAAGAATATGGGTAATTAGGACTAAGGATATATTGCAGAAATGGTACAAATTAAGGTCAGGTACAGAAAGTGAGTTTCTTTTGTTTTGGGTTTCTATATCTTTAAAACTTGAATCAAAGGTTGAAGTTGTGATATGAAAATGGGGGATACACCACCAGCTTAAATACAGGCATGCATTAGATTATATGGCCCACAATAAGTTCAATTTCCAGCATGAACATTAAGATAGGGGGAGATTTTTCCTCCACTTTCTTGTGTTTTTCCCTTGTCTTTCTACTGTAAAGTGATGCCTATATACTATATTTGTCTATGGAAATGACTAATCATTGATTCATTAGGCATTCTTATTGTTCAATAATGGAAAAGGCTTTGTGGGTCTAGGTGTATGAATAGATTGGAGCTTCTAAAACCTCTATGATTATAGATTTGTATATATTTTCAGTAAATGAGTTTACTTAAAAAGTGTTTTATCTCTTTCTAACACTTTATAAAAACGATAAGTAGAAAGTGATAAAAAATATTCTAATTTGATATTTTTTTTAATTTTTATAAGTAAAAATATAAACACAATTTGATTGATTTTCACTGTAAATTTTAATAAAAAAAAAATTATGAATTTTGATAGCATAAATTACAGCGTAGTAAAACTCTAGTCAAGGATTGTATGAAGATTCATAGAACAAAAGGAAATTTAAAGAAAAACAAACAGTGTAGTTGTTAGCATTGAATGAGGAGAAGGAATAGGATACCGCCACGTCAGAAAGTGTCAGAAAACAAGGTGGGACCATGGCCCACGTGTCGTGCAGAGGGAACAAGAGGAGTTAATATGACGGGTGAGAAACAAAGAACAAGGCTGAAAGTCATCCCCCATTTCTGAAATAATGTTATCACCATTTGGCTGATGGGGCTATTTTGTCAATAGTAGCCCTATGGGGTGACCATTCCACGTGGACGTCCACATCTTGGGTCCTACACGGACATGACGTGGCAAGTACAGTGCCACGTTGTCACCGCCGGTACACCATCCCACGAGCTCTGTTAGGTTTTTGGTCGGCAACAAAACATTTAGGGGTAATACCCTGTCGTCAATGAAGATCGACTCATGTTTTTTCCAAGATGTAATTAGTAAAATCAACAAGAGAAAATATAAAATATTTATCTATTTCTTTAGATACTATCGAAATTTAATAAATTTTTTCAAATAATTGGCTTAATGAATTTATAGTAGAAATTACTGATAAAAAAGTAGACATTTTGAAATTCCAATAATTAATTTGCATTTAGATCCTTAATTCTTAGGCAATAACGCATTAAAAGGAAAGTTAATATTTTTGAAGTACAATACCTCTAAGAGGTGAGACAGTGTGTTAGAAATTCATTTTCTCTTAATTAGATATTTTGAATTTAAATTTTAGATATAAACATATTAAAAACTTATTTTATAATAAGATGTTTTGAATTTGAATATGATATATACAGCTACTTCCAAATTTTCGAGAGAATATCTTGTTACTATTGGGAGTTTTATTCAACATGCTCTAGATTAATATGACTAATTCCAATATCAAATTAAAAAAAAAAACTAGTGAGGAAATACTTTGCCCTTTAATATATTTATCCAACAAAATCTAAATTAATATCCAGCTTATATATTCTTATTGAGAAGAAAAAGCTTGAAATTTTAATGCTGTATACATGGCTCATGGGGGATTTTGAAGTAGCTAGAAAAATGGAAATCCTCTAAAGATGAGACTACTTTTGGAAACATTAATCCTAATTAGATATATATTTCTTATTATATACTTTGTACTACTTTATATTATACGTACCTAAATTACACATTGATTAATTAATGCAAGATTTGAGCTCACGAATTTTTGCAGAAAATGTACATATGTGAGCTGGAATGTTGAAGATGATGTCACTTTTTGGAAACATTTTCTTAGAGCCACTTATTTATGTTGCTACCAAGTTATAGCCAATCTCTTGAATTCATCAATATAACCAAAATATTATTAGTATCATTAGTACATCTAGAGGAATACTTGGAATCTGTCGATCGAATGTTCTTAATTTTTAATTAGAGATGTGATAATATATATGTTTTCATGGCTTCAGTATAATAATAATAATAATAATAATAATAATTTACCCTTGAAATTTGACTTGTTGTATTAGTATTTTGAGGTTAAAAAATTATATGATTTGTCCCATATATTTTATCATATTCTACTAATTTATATGTTTTTAGATTTTTTTTATTTAAAAAAAGTTATAGTATGATAAAATAATATAGAGAATATTATTTGTCCTTTAAAATTTGATATATTGTATTAGTACTTTCATACAAGTTTTATTTATTATACTAATATTCCTGAAATTTGACCTATTATACTAGTATAAAGTGGTAGATTCAAAAATTTTGGACTGGGATCCATATATATAGTGTAAATTTCAATTATAAAAATACACACATGATAATAAAATATTAAAAAAATGTTTTTTATAACATTTCTCTAGGAAATTTCGTATTTTGAAAATAGTACATTATTACATTTTTACTAACAATATCAAATATATATTTTTCAATATATGTTAGTAACAATTATTCAACCGATGATCACTCATTTTTTCCATAAGTTTTTTTATAAATAATTAGAAAAAAGTAGAGTTTTCTAAATTTTACTGGGATCCAATTTATTTTTTAATGGAGCCCATATTTAAAATAGCATACCTCTTATTATAGGTTTTGAGAAATTTATGGGTCCAATGACCTAACAAATTTCTAATTGCATCCGTTCTATAGTACTCTTTGAATAAAAAAGAATATTATTTTTAACTAACAGTAAATATTTTAAAATTTAATAGAAAAACTCTATAGTTTAACAAATAGATAAAACAAATGGGGCTAATGGTATCATTTTTAAATCTCAGGATAGTATTAGTATAATATATCAAATTTCAGGAAATTCTCTAATAATAATAATAATATATCTAGTTGAATTTTGAAGTATTATTTTTGAATTAATTTTAACATTTGAATCAAATTATGTGATATTTTGAAATTGATTCAATTTTTAATTTTTTAAATAATATCAGATTTAGATTGATTTTAGATTTTTAGTACTCAAGTCATTTTTTTTCTTCACGAGTTCTAACTATCACTATGATCTATTAGGTTAGGATTTGTAGAAAACAGTTTGTTATTTAATACTCTTCAATATAATATGGTGCTTTGAAGAGTAATTAATCTAATTAAGAGTAGATAATTGAGGTCTAGCTCAAGTGATAAGAGCATTTAACTCATCCACACTAGGTATAATTTTACTTTTATAACGAGTGTAAATAAATGACTACTCATATTGTGTAGTTCACGGTTCACTGAATTCTTTAAATATATTTGTAAAATGTTCTCTCTCCCTGCTAAAAAAAAAATTCTAATTAAGGGTAGACGTTTGAGACCTAACTCAAGTGAAAAGAATATTTACTTTTGAGAGGATGAGGTCTTGAATTAAGTTCTCTCATTCGCACTAGGTGTAATTTTGCCTTTATAAATAGTATAAAAGAATGACTATTTTTTGTTGTGTAACTCACAGTCCATTGAACTTTTTAAATATATTTGTAAGGTATTTCTCTATAAAAAAAAAAAAATCTAATTAAGGATAGTTGGTGTATAAGGGGATTAACAAAATTACTTAGAACTGGAATAAATTCAAGTTTTGGTCGAAAAAGAGGAAGAAATGAAGAAAAATGGGCCGACAAAGAGGCACCACATGTTTGTGAGACTTAAATAGGAGCAAGATGGACCACTTGACATAAAATTTAATGGGGATGCATGTTTTAAGGCATAAACAATATGACAGTTTTTTAATTTATCTATTTTTCTTAAATTGCTATATTAATCGATTTTTTTAAGTTATTTTTTAGATTATTAACGTGATAATAATATCTATCCATTTATATTTTGTTGCCACATCAACAAATTGTGGTGTGATATATTATTTTTTCAATTCTTTAGATGACAATATAATTTAAAAATAATATTTAGAGAGTAAATATAACAAAAAATTAATATAAGGATCAATCTAAAAAAAGATGGACAAATTGAAAAAGCTGCATATGTTTAAACCCATATTTTAATGATATTATATCTGGTAACAACTACACACTCCAATATGAGATTGGCTTCCTTTTTCTCTTTTATTTGGGTTTCATTTTTCTATTTTATATACTATAACATATTCGCAATCAACCAAGAAATTTCATTACCAAGCGTGTTAGTTATGTCAAATCCATATTTCTCTTTGATCTAATATATGTTGAGTGATCTTGTACTTAAAAATATTGCTATTATTATTAATGATTGTGTTTTTCTTTTCTATTCATTTATGTTATAATCAGTCATGAATTTTTCAGTCATATGCCCTTCAAAACTGTTAAATTTATAATAATAATAATAATAATAATAATAATAATAATAATAATAATAATTATTATTATTATTATTATTATTATTATTATTATTATTATTATTATTATTTATGTTTCGCTTCCAACTAAACAAGGTAGCAAACATCATAGAAGTTAATGACAAATTTGATTGAAAAATGTTTAATTTTAATTAATTAAATTGAATTTCAATTGATTAATTAAATTTACATTGATCTAATTGAATATAAATGCAAATTTAAATAATTAAATTAAAATTAATAAATTAAACTCAATTAAATTAAATTAGCGTTCAATTGATTTTTAATTAATAAATTGAACTTAATTAAATTAAATTAGAGTCTAATTGATTAATTTGAAGTCAATTGATTAAGTGAATTTGAGTTTATGAAATTGAGTTTAACGTGAACTTAATTTATTAAATTAAAATTAATTAATGAATTGAATGAACTATATAAAAAATAAAATAATAAAATAATATAAACATGTGAGGAAAAAAAATAAAATGAAAAAAATAATCAAAATTCAGCGTGTACCGTCCTGGCAGCTTGGAGATAGACTGGCAAATTTTAGGACAAAAGGTGCCGACATTGTCACTCGAAAGTCTTTCTTTATCTTTGAAATCCATATCCCTTGTGAAGAGATTTTATGGAGTGATAGCCCATATAAGATTTTCTTTTTTCTTTTTTTTTTTCCTTTGCTAATTTTTCTCTTACACTGTTAGAGAAATTTTCATGGAGAGGAAAAATAAATAAATTTTATTTTTCTATACTTATTATTTTATTTTTCATATTTGGAATGAATTAAAATAAAGGGTTTCTATGGTGCACCCGGTGTAAATTATACTTGGTGTTTTAGGACCATTAGACCATCAATTTTTAATTTCAACCATTCATTATCAACGGATGAGATTAAAAGTTTATAATCCAACGGTTTTAAAGTATTCGGTGTAAATTACACCGGATGCACCATAAAATCATTCGGTAAAATAATATATAAAAAAAAATTTTATACATCAGGTGCGTTATAAAAGGATTTAATAATACGAGAGTGGAAGAAAAATAAGACTTATTTTTTCTTATTTGAATAATTCATTTCAAAGATAAACAAAGTTGTAATATTATATATTTACTATTTTGCCTATTATTTTACACATTATTTCCAAAGCCAATGAACAATATATTTTATTACATTTTCCTTCAATCCTCATATCTTCTTTATATTATGGAGAGAAAGTGGAAAGTAAAAAATAAAAGTTATAATATATTCGCTCTTTTTTCTCTCTATTTCCGAACAGAGTAAAGTGAAAATATTTTTTTATTTTACATTCTGATTTTTTTTTCTTATATTTTCTTTCTATTCATACACTAGTCTTCGTTTCTGATCTATAGAATTCATCAAATGGTATAGTTGCTGTCAATGGCGGAGATAGGACCTCAAAGTTAGAGAGACAAATCTATTCATAGAGGGATAATTCCTGAATTAGAATGATAAATACATTTTTTTTGGGGAATAAATATTAAAAATAGTATAAATTTGTATAATATTACATGTATTTTAAAAAAATTAAGGGAGGACAACTGCCTACCCTTAGATGAATTTAGCTGGGCCACTTACTACTGCACATCTTCTTATGCTTTGAGGCATATTCAAAACAAAAACATATATTTTCTTTTATAAATTCATCTAATTTTATAATAACAAATTATACATGTTTTCCTAATATTTTCATTTGTAATAAGGTGTGGTCACCACCCTCCACCATCATTTTCTCGGAGTCCCATTGAAATGGGATGCCATACCTAAGTGATATAAATATAACATGTGTAGGCATACATCTTCACATGGGGACGACTCCATGCAGCGGTGGCCACCCCTCGACATCGGCATGATATGTAGTGTAAATTAAGCTTCGAATGGTCCGGCTAGTATTGCTATATATTGATTTCACCGAACGTTGAATTGGACCATTTGACGACATCACACTGGCCTTTTTATGCAAGTGTGAGACACGACTTATCTTTTTGCTCTTTCGGTGACTTCTGACCTCTGATGTTTTCTACTCATTTAAATCACTTGAGCAATTACAATTGACAATTAATTGATCATTTGCTTAGATCTTTTGGGGTCAAACCAAATAATATTATTAATCACCGAAAAAACATACAGTGAGACAAACAAAACCTAATAACAAACTAACTAGCAAAGAGATTTTGCCCGTTAGGAAGAATACAGGGGCTCCTATTGCCATAACCTGTATTAAACCTATACAAGAAAAGTTAATTTGCTTATATGCCAATGTAGTTTTTTCTAAATCAAAAGAGAATCACTTTGCATTTAAGTTGGGAGTGTGAAAAATCGAACCGATTCAAATATTAATTTAGCCCAATTGAATTGAATAGATGTGATTCAATTTATTTGGATTTATTATTAGGTTGGATCATGTAGGGGTGTGCATTGGTTTGGTTCAATTTTAAACCGAACCAAATTCTAATAAACTGAACCGAGCCGAAACATAAATAGAAAAACCAAATCGAACTGAAATATATTATCAATCGAATCTAACAGAACCAAAATATTTTTGTTTAGTTCGATTTAATCGGTTTTATAAATTAATTTATTAATTAACATAAATTATAATTATTACTATATTTTATCAATTTTAAAAAAATAAAATCAATCATAATAACTTTATAAATTAATATAAATTAAAATCAACTATCATAATTTTATAAATTGGCTTAAATTAAAATCAAAACTTTATAAATTAAAATTAATTATCACAATTTTATTAATTACCATAAAATTAAGATTAGTTAATACAAATTAGAATAAATTGTCATAGTTCATGATTTTATCAACTATCATATAACAAAACTAATTATTATATATAAACTATAATTTCTTTGATTTTATATAAAAATTAGAATTAATTACTATAAAATTTATAAATAAATAAATATATATATATATATATATATATGTGTGTGTGTGTGTAAAAGTTTGGTCAGTTTGGTTTAATATGTTTTTCAATATTTTCAATTGAACTGAACCAAATAAATAAAATTTTTTAAAAAAACATTACCGAATAGATTGAATTTAATATAATTCGGTTTGGTTTTATTCACCCCTAGCATCATGTATTGTCACTTAGGATGTTAAAGTTCAAATTAGATGGAAGAATCCCTTTATTATATGAGTTAAACTCAAGAATGAAACGAAGCAATGATCCCTTTATTTTTAGGTTGGATCATGTGATACCATTTACCCACATTTTAATTCTTTTTTTCACTTTTATTATCAGTTTTGTAAAATTTTATTTGTACTGAAATTTTTTTCTTTTTCACCATTTTCTTTCTCTTTTGGGTGAGAAAAATGAAGATGACGAAAAAAATAAAAAAGAATAAGCAGAATAAATGACATATTCCAATATTGGCAGCTCCATCTTACACTATCGCCTAAATAAGACTCAATTCTGTTGGGGTCAAACATGCTGTAATAAGAGTTGAAAAAGTAGAGCAGCAGTAGTATTTCTCTAACCATTTGGCAACCATTGAAGTGCACTCGCGATGCCATCATTAATCACCTAATCAAGATTTTATCTATTGAATTTATCCTCTCTAAACGCTATGGCACCATCTCCGACCATGAGGCTAATTATCAAGGAAATATGAAACATGTATCCCTATCAATGGTGAGTTTCTTGAGGAATTTTTCAATGGAGGCCATGTTCACTGACGCGGGAATTATTTTCTTGGCTTACTAAATGTTACAATTGTAACAGCCCCTTACCTAAGGTAATGTCACAATTTGTTTATTTCATTATACCAATTCAATTATTATATTCTACATTTAATATTTATATATTCATAATCCATTTCATATTATACTTTATATATATATATATATAAACTTATTTACATTATTTACAATTTATATAGAATTTAAGTTCCAAAAGTACTAAACCCATATACAATATCTAATTCATGCTTCACAAAAATTATATGTATACACACAAAATTTTAAAATCACACCAACTTGGATGGGTGGTTGTATCTGCTGTACAGCTTGATGTGAGTCCCATTAGTTATGCAGCTCTATCTATAAATCTGTTGCTCCACTTTCTTCTATCTACTACCTGCGTTAGAGAAAAGAAAGCTCATATTTTAAGCTTAGTCTTAGTGATGCATACTTTATGACAATAATTAATAAATTTAAAAAATAATAATAATAATAATAATAATTATTATTATTATTATAATTATCATCATCATCATTTTCAATAAAATATAAAACAACAAAGATACTATTGTTTCATATTTTACTTATCAATTTCTGAATAATAATACAATAATTAATCATGTCATAATTTCATTTATTTTCTTCACTTAATTGCCTAAAATTATATTACTAAGACTAACTCTAGGAATACACATAGAGGTCTTGATCCTACGGTTGTCGCGACCTTATGGTTATCGCAACCTTACGATCATCATGACTTTATAGTTATATAATAAATATTCAAATAATTGGACGTTATGTGTTTTTATTTCTGAATAACCGACTATAAAACCTTATTATTCCTAATTGACATATCAACATGTATATTATATTCTAATCTAGATACTAATAATCATGACTTTATAGTCATATAATAAATATTCAAATAATTGGACGTTATGTATCTTTATTTCTGAATAACCGGCTATAAAACCTTATTATTCCTAGTTGACATATCAACCTGTATATCATATTTTAATCCAGATACTAATAATGGGCTCATACTTTTCTTATTATATAATTTCATCCATATATTAATTTTATTCAATAATTTATCATTTATCCATAATTTCTTTTCTCATGAAAAAAAATCTTAACTTTTTTAGTCATAATTCAGTACTTAAATCAAATATCAAATGATTACACTATATACGACAAGTATTTAATAAATAAAATCATATAATCATTTGCAAAGTAAAGCAACTAAAATTGAATACCAAATATAAATATATTATCATGTAATTTTTAGTATAAAAAATTAATTATTGCCAATAAAATATGTACAGACCTCTCACTAAGCTTTACTCTGTTCCGTCCAGTCTTTTCCCTTCTCACCCCTTTTCACGATCAAACTCCTTCAACATCAATGCTCCTAATATAAATTTATTAAATAATAAACCGATTCTTTAGGCTATGATTCCACACTATTATTTTATAAAAATTAATTTCTTTTGGAAATAACTCTTCTTAGTTTAATTCCCTTATTAAAATTCTCTTTGCTTAAAATTTTATGTAATACAATTAATACGTAAATTTTATATTTAATGATTTTAATTTCTAATTAATTAATATTAATATTTTAATATTTTTTTTATTTTTTAAAATCAATTCCGCTAAATTCTTGAGCTACTGATTCACTTTATACTTACCAATACACATTTGCAATTATTTCTTTAATTAATTTTCTTTTATTTATGATTCAGTAAGTTAAAGCCCAAGGTCTTGTATATGGAAACCACGAGTTCATTGGTAGCCACCATCTTTCACATTCAATTTATTCCTTAATCAAATTCCATTAATTCACACACACACACACACACACACACACACACACACACACATATATATATATATATATATATATATATATATATATATATATATATATATATATTACATATATTTTATTTATAATTTTTAAATGTACAATTAAAGTATATTTAAATTTGAATATATGATATATTGTATATATACATAAAATATATGTACATATGCATGGAGTATA
>CATIWF010220442.1:0-13658 GCA_949630135.1 Balakata baccata
AAATATAAAAAATAATTTAAACCAAAACTGATCAATAAAGTAAAATTACAAAAATTATATATATTGCGTAATTATAAAGTAAATGAGTCTTATAATATATAATTATTCTTATGAAGCATTAAATCTATAATAATTCAATAGGAAAAAAATAAAATTATAAAAGGTCCAATTGGCTTTTTGTTGTCTATACGCTTGTGGACACCTTGTTGCGATTTCCGCTTCGATCTTGACAGATAAGCGCCCGACTCACTACAACCACTTATTACATGACTCGTGTATATCAATAATGATGGTTGGATCAGAAAAATCGATGGCGCAGATTAATTGACCCTTCAGCTCATTGAAAGGCCAGTCTTATCCATTTCTCTATAACTAAATTTCTCAAATCAAATTCAAATATAAAATAAAATAAATTGCAAATCCAATCAGAGAATAATTCCAATCAGAGAAGCATAAATCATGGATCGGATACTTTCCACCATATATTTTTAATATAAAAATTTTATATTTTTTTATTTGTAAAACATTATTATTTTTAAATATTAAAAAATATTTATACAATAAACCAAACTTTATAAAGTAAATATTATGTTACTGATGAATTATCTTGTTTGTGCTCTATTAATTTTTCATGTACTAATTCTTGTTGTTTTTCATTTGATAAGAATTATAGGTCAAGCGTAAGGGGTGGATCTAACGGTCCGATTTTAGTTTAATTTATATCGAGTATTCTTATTGTTTATTTTTTTATGTTTTTAGGAGGTTAATTTCACCAATTTTCATTATATTTTTTATAATTTATATAAAAATAATATTTTTAATTTTTTTCTATAAAAATTACTAAACTTTATTTTTTTTTCCATAAAAATCACTTACGGCAATTTTTTCATCGAATTATTAATGAAATGGCGCCGGAATGCTAACATGTAATACTACGTCATCATTTATATAAATGTCACATTAAAAAATTCAAAAAATTATAATACTACGTCGCTATCTAGCAATTCAGTGAAAAAATTGCCTTAAATAATAGAAAAAAAATTAAAAAAATTATTTTTGTACAAATTATTATGTGAAATTAATCTGATTTTAGGGAGGTGTTTGCATGGATTCAAGGAGTTGGGTACTAATATTAAGGATAGTATTTCTTTTATATATAATAGTTCTGTTATTTTTATAAAAAGAGAAGTTAACAGTATTGGTCATTGTTTAGCAAGAGTTTTTATTTCTGACTGTTATGTTACTCTCACATTGGGTCGGGCATTTTGTAAGCCTTAATTTGTCTTGATGATCAATTTTTGTTATTTAGTTTTTTTTTTTTTTACTTTTTCCCTTATTATTATTTTTTTGTGATTTTATTTTATCAAACATATAACTATTTGTGTAGTTCTACAATATTTGATACTATTTGATAGTTATGGTATGACTCCAATCATAATATGAATGCGAATTTCAAAGCCCAATTAGCTATCCAATTGGGTATTCAATAAAATATTAAGATTCAAATCATTGAAAAAATATTGAAATTTTTATTAGAAATAAAATATATAGGAAAGAATTTTAATGTGATTTTTTCAAAATATAATACTTATCCATTAAACTAGCAGTCATAGTTAGATATTAAATTTAAATAATTTTGAGTTATGCCATTTAAATTGTATTTGATTATAAACTAATTTTGAATCTTTTTTTTTTTTACCAAAAATGCAAGTAGATAGAAAATCAATAGCTATACTTGCTATCTAAGAATATTAGAAATAAAATATGATAGAAATTTATACTCCTAAAAAAAAGAAAAAAAAAAGAAAGAAATCCTATTCTTTAGGCTTTTAAATGATCATGCTCACAAATTCTTGAAATTATTTATTACCGAAACAATCCTTTCATTTTTTTTTTTTTGTTCAAAACCAAACAAATGTGGACGATTACTTGGTTACTGTTTCTCTCTTTAATGCTTTTTTTCCTTTTTTATTTATTATTGTTAGTAATAATGTCATATCAAAAATTGTAACATTTTAAATTAAAAAATGGTATTATAAGCTCTCTTTCCTTTTTTAGTATTCTAAATAATTATTATATTATTACATTATATTAATATAATATACATATTAATCAAAAAATATATAATAGAAAAAAATTCAAAAAAAAACTGTAAAAAAAAAAAGGAAAAATAATAATAAAAAGGAGGATGTTATTTTATCTGTCCAAAAGCTATGAAAAGAAGAAACAGCTACATTGAAAAGGACAAACTTATGAAAATTTTACATTTGTTTTATTTAGTTCCAATTATTTCATTTTTATTGTAACTAATAAGTAAATTATTTTCTTCAAATATTTTCTGTATCAAAAATTTATTTTCTTTAACATGTCACTAGCCTGCATTCCATTACTATCAATATTTAACTTAACATTTCAATTTCATTAGCAATTAAATTTAGGTATACTATCAAAAAAATCTGAGAATCTACAGTCAATTAATTAGAAGTCAATGTGTAAATTTCAATTTTAGTTTGAAAATAATTTAGTTTCTTGGCACGCTTGTACTCTTTTTTTCTTTTTTTTTTTCAGCAAACACAAGCAAACTTATCAAAAAAATAATAATAAAAATTTTAAATATGGCCACTGCCAATGAACTTTAAAATAACTCTTATTTAGTTTAAATAAATTATCTTTAGCACTTTATTTTATTTTTCATATCATATATATACGTCATATGCTTTAATGTTATAAACCTTTGTTTATTTTCACTTAATCAATAATAAAAAGGACATAAAAGTTAAAGAAAATACTAGGGTCAATTTTATTAATAGTCATTAAATTTTGTTCTTATTACAGTAATATTATAAAAAAAAATTTCTTTCGAAAAAAATCACTGACTTATGTTCATTTTACTTTAAAATTACTTCAAGTCAATTTTTATATATGGATAACAGGAAAGCCGATATATCACTTGAAATATATCACATGAATTAATTCTTGTTTGAAATATAATGAAACAGCTAACATTTCACTACAGAAAGTGATTTTAATAAAACAAAAGTATAATTTAGAGATTTTTTAAAACAAAAAAGAATTTTGTGATTATTATAAAATAAATTAAAGCATCCGGCATAAGGGTAAGAAATAAATATTTCATTCTCTAAATTTAAGCAAACAAATTTATTTTCATAAAAGAAACAATTAAGTATAAGATATTTTTATGTTTAAATAAATATGATTAATAAAATCCATTTGCAAATAATATGTTAATATTTGATGCAACAAGTTATAAAAATATAAAATGAAGATTTTGCAATATTAATTAGTAGAGGTACTTTTATTACTTGCGTTAAATTAAGATGTGCAATTATAAGATTAACTGAAGAAATTAATTGAAAATTATGAATTAAAAAGATTAGATGTGCATGCAATATATTACTCTCTCCATTCCATATTAATTGTCTTTTTTTAGTATTTCACTTAGATTAAAAAAGTATTTAATAAACTTAATTATAGAAAAAAAGAGAGCTGAATATGACTAAATTATCCCTCTAATTAATAGATTAAGTGTTCATTTGGTTTGTTGATTACTTAAGCTATATGATTAGTATTAATTCTAGATTTAGTTAAGTCACATGATTAATTAAATTAACTCTTGTTTGGTATAAACATTGTAATATTAGTGTTAACTAATCCAAATGTGTAATCATATGTTTGGTATGAATGATTAAGTAACGGGATAAATTATTTATTCTATATTTAAAAATTATTGCTCAGTCCCATGTACCAAATTGAATTCATATTTTCTTATTTATCATTTTCAATACATATTTTTAATCTTTGCTGCACTAATTTTGGGTTTGGGTTTCAATCACTATTTTTACTTTAAGTTTTTTTTTTTAATTTTATTCTTTATGTTGCATATTATTACATTTTTTTCAAGTTGATTGAAAGCAAATGAGATGGACTGTAAATTCTCGTTTGCAAAATTGAATTTATCTAAAAAAATTGGTTGGTTTTTGGGTTTTTTTTTAAGTATTTTATCATGCCTTTTTTGTTGATATATGTGAATTTTTTCTTTAGCATTTGATGAGTTTAAATTGAATGGTCTTGGAAATTGTTGAAGAAGCTATAGATCGGAATCTCTATAATGTTTTTATAATTCTGAACTTATGAGGATGGATAGTATTGGATTTTTATATTTTTGGTTTTGAAATAGAAGTAGAAATCACAATTACAATTAAAAAAATAAAATTTAAAAATAAAACTAACATTAAAAGTATGAAATTAAAGACCTTGTTCACTCCTATTTTCATTTTTAATTTTATAGGTAAATAAATGAAAAGTGAATTTAGCTAAGATTAATTTAGGGTTTTTAATTTTGTAAATGTAGATATTAGTAATCCCATAAGAATAGGATTAGTAAAGACATGAGGGCGGAGAGTTTTAACTAAGCTTGATTTAATGGGTTAACTAACCCCGTGGGATTAGTAAGCCATATTTCATTTTTTAAACCAAACATGAATTAATAGTTAATCTTATGGCTTAGATAAACAATTTTATATACCAAATTAGCCGTAAATGAGGTAAAATGTATAAAATTTTGTAAAACTAATTAATATAAATAAAGTTAATACAAGAATAAAATAGAAAAAAATTAATAAATATTACATTGAATATATAAAAGGATAAGTAATTAAAATTTTTTTATTTTAAAAAGAGACAATTAGTTTAGAAGGGATAAAGTATTATATATTTAATTTATACTGATAATGTGTGGTGTGGAGTCCACATCTCACCAATAATTAATAATTTGGACGGAATAAATAAAATAATTGACATTATCTTTTTCAAAAAAAAAAAAGAATTAAATAGATATGGTCCCCAATAAGAAGTAATTGCATCTGACCTAAATTCCATCTTAATTCACTTTATACCCTATCTTTTTTATAATTTAAATTCCTCTTCATTTTTACAAATAATAATAATAATATTCCTATAATTATGAAATTTATATGAGATACAGATATTTGAATGGCTATTTTACAAATTATATCACATGGTTTTATTGGTGCTACACTTTTTTTTCTTGGCAAGAATAGATTATAATAGAATACGTCGTGTTTTCTTGATGAAATGGTGCGCGAGACAACTCCTTCTAAGAAAGTCGGTAAAATAGCCTTATAACTTTGGGAGAAGGGGTGCCTCCTCACAAAGGGGTCGTAGTGACCAGGTCCGGATAACTGTTTACAAAAAATATAGGTCTTCGCAAAGACGTAAGACCATACATATTATTATTATTTGAAAAAATGAAGAGGAATTTAAATTATAAAAAAGATAGGGTATAAAGTGAATTAAGATGGAATTTGGGTAAGATGTAACTAAACCAGTTAAAAACTTATATGAGTGATTTTAATTGAACTGAATTGAATAATTGGAGTTTAATCGATTAATTAAATTTAAATTGGATTCAATTTATTAAAATTATAATAAAAAATTAAAACTTAAATTGATCAAGTTTAGCTTAATTTGAACTTTGACGATTAACTAAATTTAATTGGATTTAATTGATTAGTTAGTTTAATTTTGATAATATTGATTAAATTGAAATTCAATTAATTAATTAAACTAGGATTCAATTGATTAATTTAAATTTATATTAAACTTAAATTTAATTAAATATAAATATATTTCATTTTGTTTTTCTATTTAATAATATTTAAGCTTAAACGTGTGATATCGATATTATAATTGTGTTAATCTAGTTGGGATAATCTAGTGTCTCTTATTTTTAATCTCAACTTTTTAATAAAAAATATAAATAGATTAATCGAAATTCATTTTATTAAATTAAGGTTCAATTGATTAAATTAAACTGAAATATAATTTTTACTGATTAAATTAAAATTAATTGAATCAAAATTACGTACAATTAATATTTAATTGAATTTAAATTGATTAATTGGTCTCTTATTAAAATGAACTTTAATTGATTAAATTATAGATGATGACTTGAACTTGAATTGATTAAATATGAATTCAATTAATTCATTCATTCATTTTTTATTTATCTACAGAAAACACTTTTTTTCGTAAAAAAATTAAAACCAACTAATAATCCAAAAAATTATATGTGATTTTTTCTTAAAATGCAAAATAGAAATTTTATTTGGAATTAATATTTTATTTAATATTATATTACTTATTTTATTATTAATGTGATATCAATATTATTATTTATTTTATATTATTAATTCATAAACATAAATTTTTATTACAAATTATATATATATATATATATATAATCATCAAACAAAATCATAAAAGATAAGAAATACACTATAATTTTCTAACAATAGTATGCGTTAATTTATAATAAACAGTTAAATACACTGTATACACATAATTTTAAGCGATTTTTAATGGGTGCTGTAATATGTATTAGGGAGTTTTTCAAAAGAGCCAAAAAAAAAAAAACTTCTAAAATATTACTACATTATCTTCACTTAAAACTTTTTTCTTTAAAAACTAGGAAAAATTACATAAAAATATTATAAAAATAACAAAACCCAAAGTCATCACAAGATATTATAAAAAGTGCACATTCAATATATTTATAGTATTTCTTAGTTCGGTATCTTTAGAATATCTTGAGTATATTTTGGTTTGGTATAAAATTCCTTTAAAATATATTAGTATACTTTTGGAATACTATAGGAATTTTTTGAGAACACCTCAAATATATTTTAAAAATACCTTAGAAATATATTTGATATATTTTATTATCTAGATTTTTCTAAAAAAAAAAGAAGGAAATAGAAAAGAAAAGGAATATATTGAATACAATCAATCAATTAATTAATATAGTGACGCATCAAACTATACTAAGCTTTTTAAGTTTTTTTTTCCCCTACCAAAACCGTATTCAGCTTTTGTTAATCTATTAATATGTCAGTGTGAAATAATAGGAAGGGCTGACTTCACTTTCTGATTTCCCATTTGCTTTTTATGTAGCTTTTGTTGATCTTGATTCTTAGCTTTTGATGATCTGTTAAAGGCGAAAGGTATGAATACATCAATCAAAAAGTGAAATCACACCATGCCCTCTCATCTACTTCTCTCGCATATCGAAAAATCGCAAGGAGTTTTTTTTGTTTTCCGCATAGATGACAAGAAGAAAATCTCAAGGTGATGTTACTTCTACTACTTCCATTGAAGGATCGGAAGCCCTTTGGAGATTAGCTAAGAAATATGTGAGCTAGCTAGGAATTCACATAAACTGTGCTTTTGTTCATATTGGTCGTTCGGTTAATTAATCGAGTAGCTAACTGGTTATCCAAGCAAGGATTTTCTTATTCTGAGTGGAGGTGTAATATGTCTTCTATGCAGACTTAATTTCATATATATTCACTTAATTTTAGTGTTATTACAGTAAAGTTATATATTTTTTTTGTCTCATAAAAGTCACTTAAATATAGTTTAGTTTTAATAAAATCCTTACAGTAATTAATATATAGAAAAATCGTGGTAGCATCCTAATTGGCACATGAGATACGTCACGTTACTGTACAGGTTAAATAAAGTACTATATATACTTACAATTCAACATTTATGCTAGCATTATAAATTAAAAATGATACAAACTAGAATGTTAGAACTCTATTTGACTTGTATAAGGACGTTCTATTTGACATATATAGTGAGGTGACATTTCACATAATTTTTTGTCTCATAAAAGTCACTTAAATATAGTTTAGTTTCAATAAAATTACATCAATCAATATCTAGAAAAGTCGTGGTAGTATCCTAATTGGTACATGAGACATGTCACGCTACTCTACAGGTTAAATAAAGTATTATATATACTTACAATTCAGCATTTATGTTAGCATCATAAATTAAAAATGATACAAATTAGGATGTTAGAACTCTATTTGACTTAAATAGCGACGTTCTATTTAACCTGTACAGTAATGTGACATGTCTCATATACCAACTAGGATGCTAACCTAAATTTTCTGGTTATTAACTACTGAAAATCATTAAAATTGACTTCACTAAAACTAAACCATAGCTAAGTGATTTTTTTTTAAAAAAAATATATATATATATGACTTTACTGCAATAATACCAAAATTAAATGACTACAGATAAAATTAACCCATCTTCGCAGTTATGTAATCTTATATGTAATAATATATCTTAAACTTCCTTAATAATGAACAAAGTTCATTGTCGATCAAAAAAATCAAAATGTTAATTTATAAAGAGGTAAATTATTGTGACTTCTATGAAGTTTTGTTGAATATACTAGTTAGTATTTTTATTTTTGGAAAAATATTATAAAATCTCTTAAATTTTGTTATGTTAACTAAGAAGATCTTTTATTACTTTTAAATAGAATATTCTCTTAGTTAAATAGATTAGTTACTAAAAAATACAAAAAAAAAATTCTTATTTAATTTTTTGACAAATTTTACATTTTGTTAATTTAAAAATTAATTTATAAAAAAATGACAAATTTAACATTTTGGTATCAAATTGATAATATTAAAATTTATTTTGTTAGTTTTTTAAAACAAAAAAGAAGAGTAAATTTGAAATTTCCTATAACGATAAAAATAAACAGAAAGACTAGGTAATATTGTATACATATAAATAATATTTTATATTTCAAAAGATTTATAAATAATTTATTCTTATTATTTATTATTATCTTTTACGTGTCGCTTTTAAGAAAATCTCAAATTTTATTTATCTGTCGCTTTTATATTATCAATAAAAATTAAATTTTTTCCAAGTTTACCCTTATAATCATTAATTCAAAGTTATTAATATTATGTTAAATTCAAAATTTTTAGTCTTTGAAAACCAAAGTAACTTAGTTTTTATAACTCATTTTATCCTAAATTTAAGACTAATTAATTACTTTTTAATTATAGTAAAATCACCAAAAATGATAGTTAATATGAAACATAATAAAGAGTATTATTTAGTGTCATAAATATAGGCTTAAGTATGTTACTGATATATTTGACTTTCCAAAGAAGACAAAATTTATTTATGCCTTTTTAGAGCATTTCCAACAATTTTTTTTTATTTTAAAGAGTATTTTTAATAGAATAAAGAGCATTTTTTAATATAGAGTAAAAAGTTTTTTACAAATTCAATACAGTCTTTATATTTTACTTTATGCCATACAAATTAATATTTATCAAAAGAAAAAAAATAATTTTTATTATGAGGAAAAAGAAAAGTATTTTAGAGAAATATACTAAAAAAGATAACATATATAAAAAGTTACGATGTATTAATTATAATTATAATAGAGAGTGAAATTTGGCTTTTTAGATATAAAAAATCAAACTTACTCTTATCTCTAAATTTTAAAGATATAGAATCTATCGGAACCTTTTTTATAAAATAACTATTTAAATCACTACAAGAAAATTGACTTTTAGTGAGGGGAAAAACCATCATGAAAAGTTAGAATACCGTCATTAAAGAAATTTAGTGACGATAAAACTCCCGTCATGGCCCGTAGTTACTGCCTCCGCTAGTAAAAGTAAATAATGACGAGAGTAGGTTCGGTCATTATTAAGTATTTAGTGAAGAAATACTACCGTCATTATAAATATTTTAGTAACGGTAAATCCCATCATGAATAGCACTTTTCCTTTCACTATTTTAATAAATTATAAAACACAGTTCCCCTCTTTAAATCTGTATTCACCCCTCATTAAATGATAATTTTTAGTGATAAGATCACCCATCATTATTTGTGTGACAGCCCCTCATTAAATATTTATTTTAAATTAATATTTTCTTATTAGTAATTAATATTTACCCCTCCCTACATTTTTTTTTTATAATAAAAAGCTCTATATATAATAGACAATATTAATTCTCAACACTAATAAAACTAAAAATATCAAACAAATTTATTCCATAACATAATATTTAATATTTAATCACACAAAATTATAATTTTAGCAAAAAATGAGTAATATCTACATAGATCATTCAAAATTTTCTTAATTTTCATCAAGGTAGACAAAAATACATATATATGTGGATCATTTGATATGTACCAAAAAAAAAAAATTGCAAATCATTGCAAAAAAGAATCCATATGGATCATTGCTTGAACTTCTTGTTTGAAATGACCTACAAGAAATTAAACACAATGAATTTTAATTGCACATAACAAAATTTAGTTTAAATTTATATAATACAAATAAAATAAATATATTATGATATATAGCTATGACAATTTATCATTTCTAAAATTTTCAATCTATTATTTCAAAAGCAATTATTTCATAAAATTAATATAGCAATAACTCAGAACTGTTATCATAGAAAATTCAGAAACAAAATACGACATCAGTAATATACCCATAGCACCACAATCCCCAAATAGAATTGTCTAAAAAAAACCTTAATTTTAACATACTCTAAGAAATTGTCCATACAACAGACTTAATCTCAGTAGTTAAAAAAAAATGAAATTTCTCTGCCCTTACAAGTTCAAGGAACTAGAAAGTTACCTTGTAAAACAACAAGTAGCTTCTACTCTACATGCAATGTACTTTTAAATCTGCACCAACTTTAATATCAACAGAAAATTGCAAAGGACGTGCACATAAATAAAGTTTAATAGGGAAAAATTAATATTATTTTGATAATTTGAATGTGACAATTTGATAATTCCTATCTACACAAATAGAGGATGAGGCCTTATGAGAGACCTATCAATATCTGAGAATCCAAAATATTACTAGTAACTGCTTTTTTTATTGCTAAGGACACTGATGAAAGAAACAACATAATACAAAGATAGATGCACACAGAGAGAGAAGTTTAGGAAGAAACAACACCTGGAACATTATGTTCATAACACTTGGCAATTGATGGTCGTAGGCATAGATATCTCATAATCCTGCCATAGGACTGTCCAAGCTGAGATGTAGATTGTCCTCAATGTCCAGCCATTTAATTATAAATAAAAAATTAATTATAACAATCAAATAGACCAACCAACAATAATAGAACATAGTGACTCCTGTTCAGATCCATTTAAGTAACCTAAAACACAGAATATTATAGATGAAAAGAAAAGAAGAAAGTGAATAGCACAGTACCATGAGCTCTTACACTCAACATGACATAAAATAATAAACAGAGAGAATTACAACAAACAATTACGATGGCCAAAACAAATAATAGAATAGACCAAAAAACCTGCAAAATCAAGTGGAAAATAATTTAAATTATAAATAGAGATGAACTACAAACCAAAAGCATATGCTAGAGCAAACAGAGCAGTAGTGGTAATACCAACAAAAAAGTACATCGATTCTTAGCCTTTGAAGAATCAAGTAATACCAACAAAAAAATGTAGCTAAATAATGTAATCACAATAATTCCAGTGAAGACTATTGAATAACAATATGGAAAAAAAAAAAGAACATGACAATATGAACAAAAAATACAGCAGCAGTAACCCCAAAACTATAGACTCAAACAACTAGAAAAGTCTTGAACAAGCAAGAAAAGGTAGCATCAGTTCAACAATAGTATCCCTTCTTAAAACCAAACAAAAAGGAATAAAAGAACAATAATAGCCCTTTAGAGACATCATTATCAAATATTGATAGAAGAAGCAACAATCAAGTGGGGTAGTAAAAATTCAACATAATGTTACTATGAGCTCTGATGAAAGAAACAACATAATCCAAAGATACATATAGAGAGAGAGAGAGAGAAGTTTAGGACGAAACAACACCCGAGTCATTAAGTTCATAGTTGATATCTCCTAATCCTTCCACTAGTATGTCCAATGCTGCTTTTATGAGCAACTAATGCTTCAACTAGACAAAAGATACCAATATTCAGTTTACTTCAATGAAAGATGCAATGACAATATGACATCTTTCCATATATGAGTATTAACTTTCAGAATAAGACATTGAGATCAAGGTATACATATCAATTGTGGAGGCCTAATCACTATAGTTGAATGAGTATAAACAATTTAAGCAAAGTTATTAAATTGGGTTTCAAATGCCAAACTGAGCATCGAAGTGAATAGCAACAAAAAAAAACCCGTTAACAGATTGATGCATAGCATTGCCAAACATTAACAAGCAAGAGGCCATGGCAGGAAAAAATCTTTTACTTTAATATATTGTTGAGAACGGAAAAAATTCTGAGAAATATTCTTTGCTGAGTGGTCATGGCAAGAGAATATATGCTTTCATTATTTAATTGATATCTCTACTGGCAGACCTGATACATGGTAGTAACAAGCAATGACATAAGAGTACTCCCATGGAGTTCATAATTATGGAATGGCATGTTAAAAATTCTTGAAGATTATAAATGTGTAAATTATAAAAGCACAAGCATATAAACCACAATCTAAGGATGATTTACACATAAGATAAGAATTCAGAATATATTCAAGCACAATTTACCAGGTGCAGTTCCATTAGTTCCTGAAAACAATTACTAAGAAGCATCTAGCCTTCCCTATAAGTAAAACCAAATCTCAAGTTAATATGTATAAAGCATACACTCCACTGTAACCATCTAATTACTCTCCCATCTTTTTGGTCTATCAACACTCTCATTACCATCAACTAGCAACATACATATGATATCATCTTATAAGACCTGATTCTGGGGAACAACTTAAATATGCTCATATCAACAAAAGAATAATTACAAATATTTGAAAAAAAAATACAACCTAAAAGTCATAGTTCACATCGTAAAGAATATTAAAAGAAGCTAAACATGCCAATGTAGTATCACCTTGAAACACAGGTAATTACTGCCAACCTATGGACATTGGAAGAGAAAAATATACAGAAAAAGAAAGAACAACATTTCATGACTGAAATAGAATTAAAAATAGTAGTTGAGGACTGAAATATTACTATAAAGCATTATTGTTCTAACTAAAAATTAGGTAATCTAGCTAAAAGAAGAAATCATATTTGTTCTCTCACAATTAGGTTCCTTATATAAAAATCACAAATTAAGAAACTATTCCCTAATAGTAGTTGATGACTGAGAGATCTTACTTTGATAGAAAGATTCAGTTTGTATGGACTCAAAATTGTATGATCGTGTAAATAGTAAAACTCAAAAAAAAATATTGTTTTTCATTCAGCCAATAGTAGATATATGCATAGCTAAGTGATTGTTGATATTTTATTCTTTAATGTTGAAAGTGAAAGTGAAACTAAAATGGATTTTTCACTTTTATAAAAAATCTTACCATTTTTTGTTTCTGCTACAGAAAATCTTAATTCATAAAATAAAAACCACAAAAAAATAGCATTGATAATCATCACATCATCGGAAATTTAAGAAATAAAAATGAAACTTACTATTGTTACTCTCCTCCATTCGATTTCTCTAAACAGCAACTATCATTCAGAAATCATTCGGTCATTTCATCGAATCATCGAACACTTGTAATCAAGCTTGTAGCAGAGAAGTTGAAACCAAAATATAAAAGCAGATGTAGAAAGAATGTAATAGAGAGTAAATCACCAGAGAATCCCCTCGACAGCTCCGCACTCACAACAAAGTTAATATTCATCTTCAACTGCTCCTTACCAAGCAACTGAAATCCCAATATGAAACCCAATGACTTAGTTTCTCTA
>CATIWF010220474.1:0-27676 GCA_949630135.1 Balakata baccata
AAAAGTGATAATTTGTCATATCAAAAGACTAACTCAGGTTGGATAATATATTTTATTTTAAATTTCATTTTTGATAACCTAAAGTTTTATCTTCTACTCTGATAATCAACTCTGTTTCATTAGAATACTACCAGCTTACCCAAAAGTATGGGTCTGTTTTAATAGTCCCCCTATTGAGTTATTTTGGGACTTACATATGTAATTTTTCTTATACTCATATTTGGTTCAATAATCACAATTCATGGATTTAATAATTAATTTCCAATTATACCATTTATTAAATATTAAGAATTTATTATTAATTAAATATATATAATCAATTTCACCTTATGCTTAAAAATTAAAAAAAAATAACATTGGTTATTTTAAGAGTTAGCAAATAGTAAAAAATAAAGTTAATAGTACTCCCTCTTTATATATATATATATATATACATGATAATTTAAACTTTTAAACATAACCTATTTATTATTAAAACGAAAAATTATTATACGTTATAATATCTTATTAGATTGGTATAAACTAAAAATCATTTTTTATAAATAATTTATTAATAATAATAATAAAGTAATTATTTGAAATTAAAAAATGATTTTTATTTTTTTTAGGGTTAAAAGAGTTTTGAAATATTATTAATTTGTTAGTGACAATCTTGGAATAAAAAAAGTTGGCAACAATTCTCCATTAATAAAAAATGATGGATTTTGAACTTTCTCACCTAAGATATGAGAAATCAAATTCTTCAAAAATGAAAAATTTTAGTAGATAGAAAATTTTTCAAATTTCATAGATTTTGACCTTTTTTAAGTAATCAAATAATGAATTTGACAGAAATCTATGAATTGTTCAAAATTTCTCATCCAAATTCTCTTAATCCAAACATAGTCCAAAAAAATTATGATGGGGCAAAGATTCATTTTAATATGGGGGCAAAAAATATATATGACATATACTCACTTTCAAAATTTAATTGGGAAATGGGGAAGTGCCCCCTTTATCCCCTACAAGGATTCGCCTCTGAGTCCACATATTAGCATTGATCTTCTTACGGTTATAACTGCTAATCGTTGAAAATAATGCATACTTTGGCTTCTTTGGAATTGAAATGAAAATTTTAGATTGCACCAAAGTATCTGTGGCTTTAATATAGACAATTAGCAACTAATAGCTTGCTAGATATTGGAGCGAACCAGCCGAATAGATGTTGCAAAGATAATAAGCAAGAAGTACTCTTATTTTTCAAAACTTCTCATGTGGAAGTTGCAAATTTAATGTGAAGAGAAAATTCTGAGGGAATTTTTAATCTGCAAATAACTGTTATACATTAAAAAAAGAAAATTTAGGAGAGAAACAAAAACTTGATAGCAAAACAAAATCTCATAAATTTCAGCAAGTTCATTCATTCATTAATATTAAAAGAATAAAAAAATAATTTTAAAAAAATATTAGAAAGAAATGGTAAAAAAAAAATAGATAAAATAATATGTATATAGTAAATAAATTAACAAACATAGTGGGCAAGATAATTAATAAGCAAGATAATTTGGCATGATTTTTTATATATAGTAAGATATAAGAATAAAATATAATTATCAACCATCTCCAAATATAAATTTAATATTAATATTTTATTAATTTTAATTACTTATTAAATTAATTAACTTAATTATTTAGTATTATTGAGTGTTTTTATTATTTGTTATTTGTTATTTTTTATAAAAAAAATATTAGTTTTGATATATTTGTGAATTATGCTATTTTGTTTATTTTAATATTAATATTATCTTAATTTTATTTACTTTTTATTTTATATTATTTAATGTTTATATAATATTTATATTATTTTAAATATTTTTCTATTAAAATTTTAAATTATTAAATTATTTTATTAATTTTATTACTTATTAAATTAATTAACTTAAATATTAATAAGTAATTAAATAATTAAATAACTTAAGTAATAAAAATTAATAAAAAATGTATTATAAATAATGAATATGCAATGAACAATTAAGTTCAAAATAATAAATAATTATATTGAAAATGATGAATAATCAAGTTTAAAATGATATATAATCAAAATATAAATATTAAAACCTGTAAGTGATGAACAAACGACGAACAATTAAGTTTAAAACGATAAATAATTAAATTCAAACGATAAACAATCAAATTTTAATCAATAAACTTATAAATTCATCACCATAATTCACCATATATGATTTATTATTACAAGAATTGTAAAATATTTATTACATTTATTTTATATATAACTCTTAATGATGAACAAATTAGTAATTTGATAAAATTTGATATAAACATATACTCTTATAATATACTGTAAATAAATAATAAGATGAAACAAATTAATAAAAAATATAAAAATTGAATAATGATTAATAAATATATAATAATTATATGCAAATACGTTAATAAAAATTAATAAAAATAAATTTGAAAAAAAAATATTTAATTTTTCTTGATAATATAGGAACGACATATAAATAGAATTTAAAATTTTTTCAAAAGTTATAATTATTATCGAACAAATGAAGTATTAGTTATCATTAATCAGATATTAAATATTTCATTAATAAGGATTAAATTTATTATTTTTATTTAAGAGATTTAATTATAAAAAATACTCATAAATATACTTAATTGAAAAGTAAATAAGAGTATGATCCTGTAAAAGAGGTCCATCATATATTGTACAACATAACATATATTTGTTTGATACGCCAACAATAGACTTTTATTTCCTGAATTCTACGCCAGAGTCCCATCAATCCCATCGGCCCATTAATAATTTTGTCATTTCTAAAAGTTCTAAAACGTAAATTTTAAATTTTTTTATTTAATTAATTAATTTTTTAAAAATTTTTAATCTATTTTTTTAAAAAATAACTATTTACTTTATCCTATTAAAAACAGTTTTTAAAATTTAAAAAAAATTAATTTTTTTTAAAATGCTTTTTTCTAATAGAATGTCAAACATAGCGTAAATTTATTAAATTACACCAAAAAAGTATTATAACTACACTAATTTCAAATTCAACCTAATTATTAATTATTGTTTTTTTTATTATTTCACTATATAGTAATTTGGATTTATGTTGGATAGCTCTATTAAGAATAGAGATAATTTATATTTAGAACTCAAATTTAAAATTTTTAATTAAGGGATAAAAAATTGTGGAGTTTTTTTTTATTACAAAATAAAAAAATTATCAAATTGGAATTTTTAACAAATATATTAATAAAAATATAATTTTATTTATTTATAAACAGTCTATATCAATGAACCAATTACAACAATAAAATATGATTGAATTAAATATAAAATCTCAATTCAAACAAAAAAAAAACTTAATTTAAAAATGAAAAGGAAAGGAGTTCAAATATCTAATTAATTTTGAGTTAATGTTTAATTAATTGAAAGTCAATTAAGATTTAGCAATATATAGTTGGGGCTGATGATTGATTGTGAAATCCGTGAGTTCAGTTCCCTCGTCAAACCAATCTCTCACGGCATATATTCCCTCCGGCAAGGAAGTCCTTTGATTGGGCTAATGACACTTTTTTTATTTGTCATAATAATAATAATAATAATAAACTAATCTAATTGCCTTTGCCTTAGAATGTTTTACATAACTCAATTTATTTTCTACCTACCCTTATTTAGTGAAAAGAAGTTATACAATTCTAAAAATTGTTAATTCAATATTCAAATAAAAAAATAAGTGAAATGAAAAATAAATCTAAAATTTATGTTACATTCAGTGATTTTAAGATAAATTCGCTTTATATCACCAGTATTTAGGATAACTAGTATTTGTTTCTCTGTATACAATAGATTTTAAGTAATTATTGAACACACAACACCTACTTATAGCAAACTGCGTATTTGTCACACTTTCTATCACTTGAGAAAAAGAAAATAGAAGAAAAAGACTTTGCTAATAAGAACCAAACTCAACTTTCTAAAAACTTTTTTACAATAGAAGACAGAAGCTCATATTTATATTAGATGGAGGAGACATGAGATTGATTGTGATTAATCTCTTTTAAAAGATGTCAATAATACTTTTGTAACTTTCAAATAATTGTGAAATAATCTTTAAAATATCATAAAATAAAATTCTAAAAGACAAAAAACTCAAAAGACTAATCTAGAACACAATCCACACGGGCGTAGCAGATGTCTGACCGTGTGGATCCACATGGAAGCATAAAATCCACACGCTCGTGTGGATCAACATGAGAGTGTTGCTTCAATTTTTAGAAATAAAAAAAAATTTAAAAATTGTGATTGGTCTAAACTAAGAGATTTTGGACCGATATTTACTCACGCATTGCCCTATCCCGCACCATAAATTTGCACCCCCTGTGCCTAAGTATGCGAGAGAGAGTCTTTTATACTACTTTATTACCCATGTAAGAATGTATATTATATAAACACAAGTCCAAATTCATATTTTGATGATATGAGACAAACAACTTTCACTTTCACTTATCATTTATGTATTTTTTTAGCAAAAAGTTTAATTTGGGCTTCAATATATATTCACACATTCTCCATTTTGAACATATGAATACATTAATTCATAGTTATCATGTCAAAGGATATATATTCAGGTCTTTCTTCCAACACTGAGTTGTGGGATTCATTTAAATTATCCTTTCAAAATGACTCATAATCACAATTTTTCCAATAAAAGAGAATAAATAAAATAAAATATTTTTTTTCTCTTCTTTATTCATATTTTATTTGTTTTTTTTTTCTTTTTATTTTAACTCTAAATTAGGGTTTTTAAAATATGAATTAGAGTTAGTAAAAGGAAAGTGAATAAGTCAGATAAGAGAGAGATAAAATGTCTTTTTTTTTTAAATTGAGTGTGTTAGGAATTAAGAGCAAATTTGATATTTTATTTATATATAATAACAAAAATAAATAAAAGGATTATATAGTATATTAAAATCAAATATGAAGAATTTTATAATATATTTCTATAAATAAATGAACTAACTATATAATATATTTCTATAAATAAATGAACTAACTAGATATTTAATTAATTTATAGGATCACAATTTGAGATTGAATATGGGTTTGAACTTAATAAATATGACTCAGAACCGTATTAACACGATTAAATATGGGTTTGAACTTAATAAATATGGATCATAATCGTATCAACACGATTAAAACATAAAAAAAATCGTGTCATAAAAGGATTTTATATACTTAACCTGTTAAAATACGATTAA
Source organism: Balakata baccata (assembly GCA_949630135.1). Taxonomy (NCBI): domain Eukaryota; kingdom Viridiplantae; phylum Streptophyta; class Magnoliopsida; order Malpighiales; family Euphorbiaceae; genus Balakata; species Balakata baccata. The sequence goes on from CATIWF010220474.1 coordinate 5,272, forward strand.
AGACAATTAAAATTATATAAAAAATTTAATTATTTTAAAGTCAAACTATATAAAATATTTAAACATATATTATAATGTTTTAAATATTATAATATTTATATATAATAAATTTATAATATATTATGTTAAAATTAAGTGTATTAGCATATTTTAATTATTTTTATAATTATATTATTATTCGTATATAATTGTATCTTGTGTCTTGTATGTATATAATACAAACATATTTAGTGGATTATGTCTAATAATTTTGTATCATATAATATGTATACAAGATACGCCACAATTAAACACGATATAAAATAAGACACAATATAATTATATACGAATTATTATAATTCTAATTGAAACTCATTTTGCATCATTATAATTTCTAATTATCTTTTCACTGTCAATTTCTCCTTTCTTTAATTACCTATTATCGACATCTAACACATATTTAATATAATTAATTAAATTCTAATTCATTTTTTTTGAAATGAAGTTATAATTAAAGCATTTTTTATTCGTATGTCTTTACGGTCACAAATAAAAGTATTTATTTTATTCTCAATTTATTCTTTTAAATCAGCTGAAAACCTCCATCAAACTCAAACATATGGGGTCGGTTTACTTCAATTTTCTGTTTTTATTTTTCTAACTTTTAAAAAAATAAAAACTTTTCATTTTTATAGAAAATTTATAAAATGTGTTTACTTAATAGAACTAAAAACTGTTTTCCATTTTTAAAAATAGAAAATGTGTTTACTTAATTTAAATTTATTTTTCACTTTTAAAACTGAAAATGTAAATTATTATTACTATACAAAATTTATTTTTTTTATGTCTAAACACGGAATCTTATATTCAATTTAAAAAACAAAAATTAATTTTGAAATTATTATTTCCAAGAATAGAAATCATAGTCTATTATATTTACTCATATTATTAATCATTATCTTTTTTAAGCATATACTATCTTTTTTTTGTAAGCATATCTTATGTATCATAAACAACACAATAATCTCAATGAACTAGGAAGAATGGATGCCTTGATTGCCATGTTCAACATGAAATAGATATTATGGATATTACTGGGAGAATTCCTTAAATATAACTCATACTTCTTTGTGTGCATTAAATTATTGAATCCATCATTTTTCTCAACCTTTCCTCGACTTCTCTTATTTATTAGTTCATCACAAGTATGGTCATGTCAAATAACATAGAAGTGTAGAATCAATATTGTGTACACACAACGTATTAGAAATATGGTCGTGTCAAATAATACAGGCGTGTCTTTTGTGTCTTTCAATTCCCATAAATAAAAATATAAAAATTGAACTTATTCTGGATCATGAGATTTAAGTTCGACATTTGTGTACACAAATTGCGCGCTCATGCATTGACCTATCTCATAGATTTACACCCCTTTATCCCTAAGCATGAGAGAGAAAATTTTTTATACTATTTTCTTACTAATATAAAAATGCATCTTACTGTTTAAATCATACATCAATCTTATATTTTAGTGATGTGGGACAAGTTCCACTTACTTACCATTTTCACTTTATTTTTCTTTATTAATGAGTTTACTTTGATTTTCAATTTTTATTAACACACTCTCCATTTTGAGCATACAAATACATAAATTTATAGTCATCATGTCAATAAACACATATCCAGATATTCCTTCCAAAACTGAGTTGTAGAATCCACTTAAATTACCCTATCAAAATAGTCCATAATCACAATTTTTTCAATACATGTGTCGCGTCTGATTCGTGAACGAGATTGAAAATCCATTGATGGACGCATCCAATTCTAAGAACTAGAGAAAAAGATGGATTACTTACGAAGGAACATATGTAATATAGAAGATAAACACAGACGATGATAGATCAAAGACGCACAAATATTCTTTGTGAAATGGGAATTTAGATTTTAAAAAGGGAAAAGAAGAGGAAGAATATAGAGAATTGTTATAATGAAATAAAACTTTAATGATGAAAAAACGCTGCAACTTCACATTTTAACAAAAAAAAAATTGGAAAACAGTCAAAAATTATTTTACAGTTTTCTTTTTATAATTTTGAAAAAAAAAATGAAATTTTTGTGAAGATAACCAAGTAAACACTATGTTCAATTTTCTGTTTTCATTTTAAAAATTTTCTAGAAAACTAATGTAATTTTTTGCAAGTAAACACAGCCATGGGCTCTGCAAGTGAAGGAAAAACACACCCTGGAAAAGTCATTGAAAAGCCTGCAACAAAATCCCCACAATCGTTGCGTACGACAGCACCCAAACCAAACACATGAGATCTGTGGAAGAAATTGCTGCATCACTATTACATTTCAAGCAAGAAGGTAAAAAGGCCTTTTCTAATTAACTGTGGATCTTTGAACTCTAACAACTGAAGGCTTTGAATTATGATTCTCCCATAAGAAAGAAAGAGCATTAGAAACCACCAAATGAGCACTAACTTTTGAATTAATGTATTTTACCTTTCAAATTATTGACCGTTAAATTTAGATTAATTTTTGTAATTATTTCCAAGTAACTAGTATTCTAGTTTTTTTTTTTTAAATGTAACTTAATACATATGCTTATAGAATTGTTTATGAACTAAGTCGTTCGTAAGCTATTTCAGCCCTGGTTCAAAAAAAATTCAGTTGAGATTGTTTATTAATATTAACGAGTCAAATTTGAACTAAAATCCGAGTTCAAAAATCTTATTAAGCTCGAACTCGAGCTTAATACTATTTGATTTGTTACCTCATGAATATATTAATTTAAGAGTTCATGAACGTATTCAAAAGTTTTGTTTAAAAACTCATGAACATGTTCATTTAGAAACTCGCAAATATATTTGTCTAAAAGTTTGCAAATGTATTCATATAAATCATATTTTTGTTATCGAGCTCGGATTTGAATTCATGCTTTTGTTGTTATTAATTAGCGAGTCGAACTCGAATTTTTATCATTATTAATTAACGAATTGAACTCGAACTTAACTCATTAAACATAATAAACAAACTATTTACGAGTCGAACTCAAGCTGATTGTGAGTTTACTAATTTTGAAATGAGCTCAAATTGAGCTCTAACTTGTAACAAATTTAAACAAATGAACCCAAATTCCTTAGTATACGGTTTGATTCGATTATAGTCTTATATGCTTCTTTTATTGCAATTCGACCAATAATGAAATAATAGATGAAGTCGGATCCCTAGTATAAAAAAAACGAAATAATCATCGGAATGCATTTTTTAGTAAAAAAAAAAATTATTTCCGAAATTATATTGTAACCGTCCCACTAATCACTCTTGATGTCTTGTCTAGGATAAAAGAAACTTCTCAATATAAATTGGAGTAATATATTAAAAGTGAACGAGGAACACTAATAATGGATTTTAAGCTAACTTTAAAACTGATCGGGTGTTTCGTCATTTTTTAAATTCTACCTGATATGCTTTAATTACCTTATTAAAATAAAAAATCAAAATTTGATTTCCACTGACATTGGGTTGCTATATACATTTTTTTGACATACTATCAAATTGGTTAAATTTATTTGCAAATATTTTTAGTTTATTAGTTATAATTATAGATGATAATGGAAAAATTATAAATTACCGAAATTGATTAAATAAAAAAGTACAAAATTTACTCTTGAAACACTGTAAAATAATTTCAAATTTCTCTGTTAGGTACAACTCCCAACACAGGCATTTATTTTAAAAGAAATATTGGATATTTTAAAGTCGTTGAATTATAAATTTTTAATCTCTGATAATAAATTGTTGAGATTAAAAATTTATGATGAAATAAGTCCAAAACATCAAATACAATCTATCCAAATGTACTGCAGAAATTCCCTTTTAAATTAACAAGTACAAGGAAAAGAAAAAAAAAGTCAAATAATAAATAATCATATAAGCGAAAGGTGTATTAAAATATTCAGACATGTTACATCAACTTTGAACTACTTTCATCACTATACCTACGAAAGTATAGCTTGAACCGCCAGTTTTCATAATGCCACCAAGGTACAATCCCATTCAATTTGTGTAAGTGCTAGGTCGTCAATTTCAAATAATATTTTCCTGAGTGAGACGAGAGGAGTTTGGCTATTGAGTTTCCCAAAAAAATACTTTTAAAAAAATTTTATATTTTTAATTTTTTAATAAAAATAGATAAATATATATATATTTAAAAATAATTTATAAAAAAATTAAGAAAATAGCCAATTAAATAAAATAATTCAAAACTTATTTTGAGAATAATTAACAGCAATTTTAATTCTTTTAATTTTCATCATTCCTTTTTTTTTAAAAAATTAATCTTTAATACATTTTATAATAAAAAAAAATTATTATTTTGCTTTATTCAAAAAATTAAACTATCAATTTTATATATTTTATCTTTAAATTATATAACCATTCTATTAAATTTTGAATCATTTACTTTTAATTAAAAAATATTATTATTTATTCAAAAATATTAGTGTAATACGTTAAATTTTAATTTTTTTAGATATTTTATTAGGATGGGATATCACATATGTATTATAATTTGTATTTAAATTTACAAGAAAATTGTCACTTTTTATTGATAATGGAAATTATTTTTATAAAAAATTAGAACTTTATCTTCTTATTTATTTTAGGTTTTGGGTTTCTTTGTTTTCTGGAAAAATACTTCGCACGTTGGAGGTGATGCAAGAAAGCAAAACTGGAATAATTCTATGTTTCTTGCAAACCACACTTACGCAAAATCTTCTCCTTTTTTTTTTTTTTTTTTGAATTTTTTGGGTTTTGATTGAAATTTAAAAAACATTTTTTAATACCGTTTGGTTCAGTCGGACAGGTCAACACGTTCATTTTCTATGTTTAAGGATATGAGATGAGATAATCTATGTTCTCATTGCAAACAGAAGCAAAACAGGATTTTTTTTTTTTTTTTTGGGGTACAGAAAACCGGAAATTTTTTACTGAAGTTTCTCTCAAAATCACGAAATCTCAGAATTTCCCTGATATCGTTTCGATTTGGAAAGTTCGAGCTGAAAAAATTTTGTTACTTTCCCTTCCCATGGGCTTTGTATTCTTTATTACTTGAAGAATTATGAAAAAGTCCGGTAATTTCTTTGAGAATCTGATTAAGTCTTTCAAGTGGAGTTCAAGAAGGGGTAAGTAAGAAAACCCACTTCTTTTATTTGGTGTTATTTGTTTATCTGCAGCTATAATTGATTCGATTGATGGTTTTTATGCTTGCTCTATGGATATGTGTTTTGGTTAATTAGACGGCCAAACTGAAGAGGATTTGGACCAGATTGCTGCGCAGGAACAGAAGCAATTTGCATTTGATATTTTAGCCTCTGCCACCAAAGATTTCCATCCAATTCACAAGCTTGGTGAAGGGGGATTTGGACCAGTCTACAGGGTAAGCATCTTTCACTATTTGGGCGTGTTAGTGATTTCCAAATCCCGTGTGGTTACCAAGAAAATTAATGAATAGAATTGCAGAAGGTTTGATGGGTTTTTGGTGGTTATTTTATTTATTTCAAAGAATTGATGTTTCTTGGTACCATTTTTTTTTTACAATATTGTTTGTGATTATTTAGGGATTTTAGCAATTTTATGCACATAACTTGTGTCAAAAGGACAATGGCCTAGTTCTAGGAGTTTTTCCTCAGCTTGATTCCTGTATAATGAATAGATCAAAGTTGATACTTCTTATGCTTTTCTTGGTATTCACAGAAGGCAATTAAGCTTTTCTTTCTTGACTCTCGGAATGTTTTAAACAGGGAAAATTGCCTGATGGGAGAGAGATTGCAGTGAAGAAGTTGTCACATGGCTCAAATCAAGGGAAGAAAGAGTTCATGAATGAGGCTAAGCTCTTAGCACGTGTCCAGCACCGGAATGTTGTGAATTTGTTAGGGTATTGTGCACATGGAACAGAGAAGCTATTGGTTTATGAATATGTTGCTAATGAAAGCCTTGACAAGTTTCTTTTCAGTAAGTACAGCACCTGCTCTCCTTATTCATGTTCTTGGCCCTTATATCTCTAATTTTGGACTAAGAAATTGAAAGAAGTTCAATCTGATAACACAAACATTTCTAGTTTACTAGGTTTCAGCTGCTCAGTTCTAGTTTCTGTTCCTGCTATCTTTAACTTTTTTAAAGGAACTTGTGCATTATTTATTTTCCCTCAAATTGGATATCCAACAAGTCCATTGAGTTGCCTATACTTTTTTTTTATTTCAAATGGTTTCTTTTAGGTTTATGTTATTAGTACCAAGTACTATACTAATATCTAAATTTGCTTGGAAACTGTGTTGAATTTCTGAACACTTATATTGAAGCACTGTCAAATTTCAGAGAATGTTCCCCTGCTATTTTAATTAGTTCGCTGAATTTACGATAGCTGATACTTCTTAAAAAGAACAGAAGTTTTTTCCTTCTCTGTCAGCCTCTATTTTAGAGAATGTCTATAACTGGTCAACTCAATGCACATTGCTTGGCGTTGATTGCAAAGTAAATTGAAGCAGCAAGCCTAGATGGTGACTTAGAAGCACAGTTATTTGTAAAAAAATGATCTAAAGATAAAATTGGCTGCATATAATCAATATTAAGAGAATTGAAATTGATATTACAATGTATGCTTAACCTCCAACCCTGAGTCCCTAACATTGAAACCTAGTTAAATGAAATGGCTAGAACAGCAACTGCTATTGATATTTTTCATTTTCTATTCACTCATTGTCCAACCTGGTTGACCTGATCATGAAATTGAGGGAAGGGGTCTATTCTCTGAAAAACTCTGAGAAGATAGAAAAAGTAAAGATGGAAAATTATTAGATGAAATGAAGCTATAGTCTGTCCTTAAGTGATGGAAAATGATTTGGTGATGATTCTGCTAAGCTCCTATGATGAAGGAATTGCTAAGTATGGATTTGACCTATACCACAGGATTTTGACTCATATAATTCGTATTTTGTATCAAGAAACTAACAACAGAAAGGAAAATTGATTTCCTTGTAGTTTATATAGTGTTTATTCTATATTTTATTGTCTGATTATCTGTTCATGGAGGATCTTGATCTATTATCTTAGAATATCAAAGTACAGGTTTTTGCTTTCATGTTCTGCAGTACCACATTCCAGATCAATGCCCTGAAATTTTTCATATCTTCCGTTAAATGCTAATATTATTTCCTAGAGGGATTAAAACCTCAGGTGGGAGACAGTTTTTCAAGCCTTCATTTATCTTTCTCTGCAATATTATTTTTGAATTTTTATGGGCCAAACAACCACATATTCTGAATACTGCCTCTTTTGAACGGTTCTAACATGGTTGTGGAGGCTGGGAGTGGAAGGTCCTCAACCCCTCTAGTTTTCAGCATTTCTCTGACTGATATGTTGATAGACTGAAAAATGACATAAAATGATTGTCATGTGCTGGTTTTGAAAAAAATCATTAGATTTCTAGATTTTGTCCAACAGAATTATCACTGTGATAATTTTGGTGCAGAATCCAATAAAAGAGAGCAGCTTGATTGGAAGCAGAGATATGATATAATAATTGGCATTGCACGGGGATTGCTTTACCTTCATGAGGATTCTCACAATCGCATCATCCACCGAGACATCAAAGCCAGCAACATATTACTTGATGATAAGTGGGTCCCTAAGATTGCTGATTTTGGCATGGCTCGCCTCTTCCCTGAAGATCAAACACATGTGAATACCCGTGTAGCTGGTACAAAGTATGTTTTCAACTGCCATAACATATGCTGCGTTGTGTTTAAGATTAATAATAACATTAGTGCAAATGCTTAGGATATAGTTGGTCAGTCAATATAACAGAAATGCTTATAATTGGTAACAGTGGGTATATGGCTCCAGAGTATGTCATGCATGGGCATCTATCAGAGAAGGCAGATGTATTTAGCTTTGGGGTTTTGGTTTTGGAGATTATCAGTAGCCAGAGGAATTCAACATTCAACCAAACAATTGAGGCTCAGAATCTTCTTGATTGGGTAAGACTTTGATTCCTGTGTAATAGGGTTACTTTCATTATGTTTATCATTTTATTAGCTAAGTATTGATAGCTGCTGTTGTTGGCCAATCAATTTGTGGTTCATGTTTCTTATGTTACTCGTTTTTATGCTTGGCCCTTAATTGTGTGATAGGGATAATGTTAATATGACTTTGTGTTCTCATGAGAATTTATAATATTATTGGAGGAATTTGATCATGACAATCTTTAATGCAGATAAGATTTCTATTTGAGCTAAGTATTTGCTAAAAGAAAAGGTCAAAGCTAAAGAAACCAAAAAGTCGAAAATTGGCAATGATAAAAAGTCAAAAAACATTTCTTCCACATGATCAAACCCTTTTGTCTGTTTCTGATGATATAACAAATTGGAAAAAACAGACAATGATTCCCATCATAAGATTGAGCTATCACTTATTGGCATGGAACATTTTATAGATCACTTGTTGATGAGGATGGCCTATAGGCGAGGATTAACTCAACCAATAATGGTTAATTCATCCACTTAGTATTGACCATGGTTTTATTCTTGGTGCAGGCATATAAGCTCCACAAAAGGGGTAGGAGTTCGGAGGTTATGGATCCGACATTGGTATCATCAGCAGCCCCTGACCAAGTTAAAATGTGCATTCATATAGGGTTGCTTTGCATACAGGCTGATCCACAGCTGCGGCCATCTATGCGAAGGGTAGTCATCTTGTTATCAAAGAAACCGGGCAATCTAGAAGAACCATCTAGGCCTGGAGTACCTGGTTCTAGATATAGAAGATCTCGAAGACCGCCAGGAATGTCCTCGACAGCTGAAACATCTGGTGGTTTCGATTCCCGTTCATCTTATTCAAGCTCAAAGACTACTGCTACAACATCTACCTCAACTCGCACTAGCCCGAGATTAGATCCTCATGGGAAAAGGCCAATGGAAAGCTGAAGGTGATTCAGTTGAAAATTTTGATTATTCTTTCTATAGTATAGGGAATGTCAAACGTACTCTTTAGTGTCTAGATGCTGACTGAAAATTAGTATGTACATAGGAGATAGTGGTGTTGGTCCTCTCTTCTAAATAGAGTAGCAGTGCATTCAAAAAATTTGGCTTTATTATCAATTACTGAAGTTTGTGGAATGTGAATTAGTACCAACAAGCAGGATATTCGCGCTTCGCTGCGGTTTAGAAAAAAATAATATTTTTTCTCATGATTTTAAAAAATTAAAACGTCATTAAATAATCTAAAAATTAAATCTAGAAGTGAAAAAAGTAAATAAATAAAAAACAATCATAAATTATATATATATAAGAATAATTTGAAAGGAAAAAAAAAAGAAATTGTAATTTCTTAAATAGTTCAAAATGAAATAGTCCTTTTTCATATTATAATTTATGCACTTCTCAATTAGATATCATAATTTTTTTTTTCATTGTTGTAAATTTGAATATAAGTACTTATAATCCCTTAAGCTTATATATGGGAATACAAAATTTTAAAGATTGTAATCTATTTCCAATTTCAATTGATAAAGAAAAAATAAAATAAAAAATTAATTAAAATCGATAATAGAAAATGAAATTATGATTTATTGTAATTTTTTTATAGTAAAATATATTTTAAATTTTTCTAAAAGAGTAAGGAGGAGATTGAAAATGCGAGTAGAAAATTACACGACGAAGGTAATTACTTGTAACATTAATAAGAGAATAAATGTCTAAAATTAGTATAAAAAGTTTTGTATAAATTTGTATAATTGAAGTCCAATATGTATATTAATTTTTAAAGACAAAAACTATTTTAAATTAAACACTAAAATTATTTTCAAAGAAAAATAAAAGTTACTGGCCCTATAACAGTGACTCCATGAACCAATTCTTATGAAAAAAGAAAAAACAAATTAATGAGGTCATCATTTCCTACAAAATCTCATAATTAGCCAAACTTCAAATTAACGGCCATACTATTTTTTCCCAAAACTTCAATTTGTTCCGATACTTTTCTTTTCTTAATTTTTATAAAATATTTGTACAAATTTTTTTTATGCAAATTGGAATAAATTGAGATAAAAAAGTAATAAAATAAATAATATTTTTCATTTTTTCTTTCTATATTCAATGATTCATATTTAAAAGATGTTAAAGATTATTGTTGAGTATCATAAATGCATATTCTAAATTTTTTTTATATAATTAACCGATTTTTCAAAATTTTTAGATTTTCTTTGACCGATGTTTAAAATTTTTTATAAATTATTTTTTCCTTATATGCTTTTACTAAAAATAATTTTTAAAATTAAAAAAAATTTAAAAAATTAAAAAATTTCGAAAAGTATTTTTCCGAAATTCAATCTTAAATGGACCATTACTGACTACACAAATTCCAAAAAAAAAATTATTGTCAATTTTAGGAAAACACTGGCAAATATTTTTGGAAAACCGAGATGTAGGGGTATAAACGAGTCAAGTTACTCGTGAATTACTCAAGCTCGACTCATGAAATACTCGAATTTAACTCAGAGTTAATCGAGTTGAGTTCGAGTGATTTGTCAAGTCGTGTTCAAGTATCACAATACTCAACTCGTGAAACTCAAGAGTTTAATCTAGTATCTCTTTTTTTTTTATCATTTATTAAATTATTTTTATATCCTTAGTATTTTAATATATTCGAGTTTAATCAAATTGAGTCGAGCTGAATACACAATTTATTAAATTTTTCAATTGATTTGAGCTTTATCAAATCAAGTTCGAGTAGTTCGAATATTTTTTGAATCGAATTTTGAACAATTGAAAAGAAGTTCAAATCGAGTTCGAGCTTTAAGTTTTTTAATCGAGTCAAGCTCTAGTTTGGTACTGTATCGACTCGACTCAATTATACCCTACCGAGATGTAAGTGATGATGGATAAAATTGTCATTGCAAATAAAAATATTGTTACATGAACAGTATTACCCGAATAATTTTAGTATGTATAATAATATGACAATACGCATATGAATTATATCGACAATACTCTAATTATCTAATTTGTAACTATTATTTATAACATAAAACTTCTTAAAATTTAATTTTGTAATATAAAAATATCCGTTGTCAAATTTTGTTAAACAATTTAATAGAATGCAGACTTTCTATATCAGCAAAAAAAAGTTTCATGCGTATAAAATGGTTCCAAAAAAAATGTTCGCATTTTTCATTACTTTTTATATTTTTTCTCAAACCAAATATAATTAAAAATTTTAAATGGTAAAATTTTTTGTAAAATTCATTTTGTACACGTGACATTTATATGTGAAAAATTCTTGCTGATGTGCAAAGTCTATATCAACATCCGTTAATTAATTTAATAAATTTAAACGACATATAGTTTTATGTTACAAATAATATTTTAAATACTGAATTGTTTTGATTTAGATAATTAGAATATTATTGGTGTAGTTCACGGTGTAATACTAAGAACATTTGATTAATATGAGAAATACTAAGAATATTCTCATTTTTTCAAACAATCCCGTTGTTTAGTGCAAGAGGAGAAATTTTTAAAAATAATTTTTTTTAAAGTTTTTATTTATATTTAAATTTTTTCTTATTAATCAATTAAAAAATAAATATGAGAGAGTTTTTAAAAACATAAAGTACTCCTAACTTTCATCTCCAATGGATAATTACCTGCTGCTGAATATTTTATTTTAGTTTTAAGTCACGTTTAGGATTTAGTTTTAAAAAAACGCTTTTTGAAAAAAAAATTTATATTTTATATTTTTTTTAATTTCAAAAATTTTTTTGATAAAAATAAATAAATATATATATTTTTTAAAAAATAGTTTATAAAAAATTAAAAAAATAAATAAATTAACTACAAAAATTTAATATATATTTTTAAATCAATGGACGGTAGTAACAAACGGCTTGTAAAAGGTAAAGAGTCGGGGCCAGGGTCAGCAGAAGCTCAAAGAGAATTTTTGGTGGTGACCTTATTCAGTAGCTCATGATTATGGACATGTAGGCCTCCTTCAGATATAGATATTCTCCTGTTGGTCACCATACTCTCCATTCCTCTGCAACCGATGCCTTGCTGCGAGCGTAGGCCCAACCCAAGCTGACTGATCCCTCCACCTGCCTAGGCAAACATGTACTACGTTATACACACAATCACTTCTCTCTCTCTGCCCCGAAATAAAGAGGGCCCCACTTTCCGCACTTGGATGAGGATCCTGGTCCTAAATTTTCAAATATCAAATCAACTCGCTCTCACATGGGATTTATTTCGTGGCGCTGTTCTATTCGTTCCGCTAATCAACTTTTCTGTTTGACCTTTTCTTTACCCAATCAGAATTTTAAACGAAGCGATGCGAAGGGCTACGAGTTCAACAGCCGAAAAAATCCAAAATGTTTTGTGGAAAGATCGCCACCAGCGAAAAAAATTTCAAAAAAAATAGGGTTAATATAGTCAATTCATATTCTCGAATTTAAAAAATCCGGCCACCTCTTGGGCCACCTCATCAATCCGTGTAATAAAATTGGAAGCAAACATAAGCCGTTGGATTCTCACCCAAAGTTATTATCCCCTGACCGTTGGATTCATTCTCAGCTTCTCCACCATCTCGAGAAAGCCTCCCCTTTTAAATCTCTCCCCTGTACTCCCTCTCTTCCTTCCTTCTATATACCAAACAGTTCATTTCTTCTTTTCCTGTTTTCTTACGGTCAATTTTTGAGCTTTCATGGCTACTCCTGAAGATTACACTAATCCTCAACTGGCTCCTCCTCCGCCTCCTGTAGAGCAGCCGCTACATCAACAGCAACATTCCACCACTCTTCCTCTGTATCCTGAGGTAACAGACTTTTTTTCTTTAAAACAATGTCTTTTGTTTCTTTGGTTTAATTCTGTTTTGGGTTTAGCAAAATGTGAATTCTTGCTTGATTTGTAGATGATTATGGCAGCGATTGAGGCCCTGAATGACAAAGACGGCTCCAACAAGTCAGCGATCTCCAAACAAATTGAAACTGTTTACCCTAATCTCCCGCCGTCTCACACCACGCTGCTCACACACCACCTCAACAGGATGAAGCAAAGCGGTGAGCTTGTTCTGGTCAAGAACAACTACATGAAGCCGGACCCTAACGCGCCACCGAAAAGAGGCCGCGGACGCCCGCCCAAACCCAAAGAGCCACTCCCTCCCGGAGCCATCGTGTCACCTCCGAGACCACGTGGCCGCCCACCCAAGCCTAAGGATCCATTCGCTTCTTTAGCTCCGTCCAACAAGAAGAGCTCAGCTGGGAGCGGGAGGCCACGTGGCCGTCCAAAGAAAATCGCCAAGACAGCAGCTGGTCCGGTACCTGCTTCAGCTCCTTCGTCGTCGCAGCCGAATGAAGTCAAGAGAGGAAGAGGTAGACCGCCTAAGGTGAAGCCTGCGGTGGCTCCAGTAGCAGGTTGAAGGTCGCCGGCGACGAGAGAGGGGGTGGGTGAAAAGAGAGTTCTTTTTCTTTTTAATTATTCTTTATAATTTTATAGGTGCGTTAGTTCTCTCTACTAATCGATGTTTTAGCTTTCAGTAGCATTATCTTTATTTTTAGCTATATTTTTTTAAATTTAAGTTGGGTAGTTTAATGTGTGATGAGAGAGAAAGAGAGCGTTAATGTTGGGGTTGGAGGTTAGTGTAACTGTAATTTGCATGTAAATTAATCACCGGATGTGTGTAGGGCTTTAACAGTTCTTCGACAAAAAAAAAAAAAATCCAAAAATGAGACTGATTCTGCTCACTTTTAATAATTTTCCCCTTCTTTACTTTTGCTTTTTTCTCCATGTTACTTCTCTTTACTCTTCTAAAAATTTAATTTTAAAATTGGGTATCTTTTATATATTCACAAAACAGAACATGGGTTGGTTAAAAATATTGTCACAAGTGCCATTGGATTAGGCTTTTTATCCTTTTTCTTTTAAAATCTGCGGAAACTTTACAGTTATTATTGTGTAGCATATGCCCAGCACGTTACCTTTTGGATAGCATGCTTAAATTTGCTTCTTTTATTTTTAATAATTTATTAAGTAGACAAGAATCTGAATTGAATTGGGTATTGTTTTTTTTTTTTGCATCAAGGAGAAAAAATGGTTGGTATTTTTCTTTTAGGCGGGATTTGACTATTTTGAGAAATTATTCAAATTATGATTGCTGATCCTTTGAAGTGGCACCGTGACAGAACAGAAGCTATAATAGAGTTGGGAGTTGGGGCGCAAGTCCCTTTCCCACATTTGGGCAGAGTTGCTGCAGGCTGTCAAAGTTTTTGACTATGCTTCTTCTTCGTTTCAATATTGACTTGCCTCTTCGCTTGCTTGTTTGTTTGTTTGCTTGTTTGTTTCTTATTGTATTATGTTTTAAAAAAAATCGTGGCTCCATGCTAGCATCATTCCGGAGCTGTATTCATTCTCAAATTTATTTAATATTAACAGGATGGTTGTCATCAAATAATAATAATAATAATAATAAAAGGCAGGTTTAACAAGTTCATTTTATAAGGCTAAAAACATTTGATTTTCCTTGTGTGGAGTATTGTTCGAGGAATTTTCGCCTGTTGTCAATTTTTAATTTTTTTAAAATTGTCAGTGTTTTTTGCTTTTCATTTTTATTGAAATTAATTTTTTTTCCTACTTTTTTTTTCTAATATTTTGTTTGTCTTTTGCCTTTTCCATTTTTTTCTTGTCCTACTTAGACCCTGCAATAACAACAATATTTGTAGGCAGAAAAAGCTGTTCCAACGGTAACTGCGATGGTGTTCGGCTACTAGAATGGTGTTCGATGGCAATGACATTGGTGTTTGTTGTAATTAGGTTGGAAAATATGTTTATATTTGATGAATTTATGATAATATTATTGTAATTATAGATTTTTTTTATTTTGTTGAGTTGAATCTAATGCTCAATTTAAATTTGAATTGATTGTGTTATTTCGAAAATTTTCTGATTATTTTTAATTCTGGATTGTATTCTATTTTGTTCTTCTTTTTCTTTGTTCTTTCTTTTTTTTTTGAAAATTTTCAAAATATATTTAAGGTATTCATATAGAATTTTCAAAGATATACGAAGGTATATCTAAAGTATTTTCAAAAAATTCTTCTAAGAAATTATCAAAATATATCTAAAGTATTTTCAAAATATATCCAATATATCTCCTGAGAATTCCAAAGGAAGAACAAAGTTATTCCCAAGGTATATTCCAAAGTTATACAATGAATAAATTATGCTCAATATATATTGAAAGTATTCTAAAAATATACAAACTCAGTAATTAGTCAATATTCAACAATGAATTGGATATTATTAGTTTGAAATTTTGTTATGCTCAACAGTGATGTTTTTAAATTTAAATTCAATATTATTATTATTATTATTATTATTTTGAATCAAAATATGTCCAATATATACCCGAGACATACTATTTAAGCACTATTTAGGGTTAGTTTTAGATTTAGATATTGTTGTAAATATTTTGGCACGATAAAATTGAAAAAAATATTAATCACCCATAATAATGTAAATAGTTAAGCGGTTTTATGTAACTCTGTAAAATTCCCTTTGTTTTACCCAATGATAAGCTGCGCTCAACATTTGCGAAATGGACTGAAAGCATTGTTTCAGAGAGGCCCAACATTTCTAACAACCCGCCCACCCTATATCGGCATATTATTCTATAGATTTGTGTTCATGTAACTATTCATTATTATTTACATTTAAATTTATTATTATTTGTAATTGGTTTTTTTTTTCAGTTTTTTTTTTGTTTTGAATTTTTTTTAGATTTTTTAATGAACCTTTGTGCGAATAATAATTTCTATATAAATCTGGTTATAAATAATAATAAATCTGCATCTAGATAATAATAAATATGGAATCAAATAATAATAAATATACAATTAAATAATAATAAAAAATAGAATATATTCTAAATGAATTGATTCAAATAATAATAAATATGCATGTAAATAATAATAAACATACAATATATTTTAAATGAATCTTATTACAAATAATAATGAATCTGTTTGCAAATATGCAATGAAATAATAATAAATATACAGTTAAATAATAATTAACATAGAATATATTCTAAATGAACCTTATTACAAATAATAATAATAATTTATATTCACAAAATACGATAATAATTTTGTAAATCAAAATCCATGATATAACAAAAATACTACCGTATTTTTTAAAAAACACGGATCCATATTCATATTTCAACATAAATCAAAATCCATGGTATAACAATCTCTTGTATCACAAAACAATCACTTATTTCAGACATGCATATGGGCCATATCACAACAATTCATATCAAAGTTGTTCATGCGGCCCGATTAACTAACACAAAAAGCAAAAAGTTAAGGAGTTATGTCATAAATCCTTGATCATAAATCAATATAGATTAGAGGTTTATTATACGTATGAGAATTTTAAAAAATATAATAACAATTTTGAAAATAAAATAAGTTTATAAGTTCATTATAAAGTAAGTACAGGTTTGTTATATAGTAATTGTATGTTCATTATATTTTCATTAGAGACTCGTAATAAATTGCAGAAATTTAAATCATACGAGTTCATTGCTTAGTAACTACAGATGCATTATGTGGTAATTACAAATTCACCATGTAGTAACTACATGTTCATTCTATTTTTCAAATGAGATTCATGTAATAAACTACAAATTAAATTATACAGGTTCATTATATAGTAAGTTCAGCTTCATTACATAGTAAGTGCAGATTCAATAACTTTTTAACTAATAAATTACAAATTAAATCATACATGTTCGTCTATTTAACATGAGTTTTTAAATAAAAAGTAATGAATATGCCACTTAAGTTTAATGAACATGTAGTTACTTTATGATAAACCTGCAAGTTTATTTTATTTACAAAATTATCATATTGTTTTTTAAAATTCTCACACGCATAATGGGTCTCTGGTCCACTATGCAATATAGATAGGAGTCCATCTTATAATTTGTGAACGCAAATTATATTCTGAACCCAATTGACACGTATAAGTAGCGGTGATAATATTGTAAATATAAAGGTTCATTAGTTTATTAAGAAATATTCATTACGAATAAAATAAAGGTTCATTGGTTTATTGAAAAAGGTTCGCTACGAATAAACTGAATGTTTATTACAAATTAACTAAACGTCTGTTAATTTATTAGAAATGTTCATTAGTTTATTAATAAATATTTATTCGTTTATTAAAAAGGTTTATTGCAAATAAACTAAAAGTTCATTGTAAATAAACTAAATGTTTATTAATTTATTAGTAAAAAGTTCATTAGTTTATCAGTAAATATTTAATTTTATTTCGTTATGTATTTAATTTGATGAATAAAAAATTGATATTTATTATTAAACTAATGAATTTTTATTTTATTCATAAAAAACCTTCAATTTTATAATTATGAATCTTTTTCAATATACTAAAGAACCTCTAGTTTGTTCATAATGAACATCCAATTTATTCGTAATGAACTTCGCTCAATAAATTAATAAACCGTTATTTTATTTATAATGGACTTTTAATTTTATAACAAATGAATATATATTAATAAACTAATATATATTTACTTTATTTATAATGAACCTTTAGTTTTATAACAAATTACGCTTTTTAAAACTAATGAATATTTACTTTATTCGTAATGAACTTTTAGTTGATAACAAATGAACATTTCTTAATAGACTAATAAACCTTTTACCCGATGACAAATGAAGAATATTTACAAAAATATTTACAAAAATATTACTGTATTTTGATAACTGTGTAAATTTGATTTATTTACAAAATTGTCACCGTCTCTCACACGTGTGATGGACTTTGATTCATAATGCTACATAGACCAGAGTCCATGATATTACAATTCATTTATGAAAATCAAGAGTAAGAGATTTGAACTAGTTAAATAAAATTATTTTAGAAATATAATATTTCATATATAATAAATATAAAAATTACTTATAAGGTTCAACTCCGATTGAACCTCTAGCCTTTTTATTATTTATTTGTAAATTCATTAATTTGATAATCAAATTTTATGACTTATAATGCAGTGAACCATTAATTCAGATTTTGATATTCATTATAATTGAATTATAAGATAATAAGTAAAAATTGTCTCCTTTAATTAAAATGAAACGAATATTATCTATAAAAACAGATTTCCGATTATTATTATTATTAGATAAATCTTTATTATAAGAATGATATGATTCATAATTTAATTTAATATATAAAAAATTTAAGAGGAAATGACATGAGTTCCCCCATTTTAAAGAATTTTTTACGTTTTTACCTCACAGCTCTTTCATTTCCTCAGGCATCTCTTTGCATTTGAATATTTACTTTTTCACCTCTTTTGTGATTTGCTCCAGTTTAGAATTTTGTTTATATGAGATTCATCTTTTTCATTTAAGACGGCGAATTTGTAGCTTCGTGGTATCATGGGTGAAAACATTATCTTCATTTTCTCTCAGGCAACTGCCATTATGCTATGTTGGAAGTTATCGCTTGGCTGATTTACTGTTATATTTAGGTTTTCAACATTTCATTTAGGTAAAATCTTCATTCACATTCATATTTTCCGTTTTTTTTTTGCGATAGTAGTTTGAATGCTTTGTGGTGTCGTGGGTGATATCCTCATTTCGTTTCAAATAACTACCATTATAATTTGTATATATTTTGCGAGGAAGCATTACTTTGTTGAGTCTGGAAGTTATCATTGTAGTGATTTACTGTTATATTTCATTTTTTGATATTTGATTTAGGTAAAATATTGTTTTCAAGTTTGTTTTTGTTTATATTTTGTATCTATAGATTTGCATGTTAGGGTTTTGGTTTTGATTTTCATTATTGTGTTTTTTTTTTCAAGGTATGGGAAAGAAACAAGCATCTTTGAAGGGTCAATGTGAAAGGGCTGAAGGACCGAGTACTTGGTCTACTCCAGCCTATAACCTAAATGTTTCAGAGTCTAAGAAGAGGACAAGTGATGTATCTTCAAGTGGAAAAAATGCATATATTGCTTCTAGGCCTATTAAGAGGTCGAAAGTTGTGATTGATGAGGCAATAACTGATGTTGGGAATGTGATGCTGTTTGTTTACATTAAATTTATTTAAACTATTTTCAATGATAGAATTTGTGTTTTTTGAGTTTTGTTATATGTGATATAGTTATTTTCATTACACAATTTATCATATTATATCTGATGAATATGTATGTTATATGTTATATATTATATAAATATTATATATGTATAATATGTAGGTTACATGTCATATTTTGCTATGTTATACCTTTTATTTGTGTGATATGTTTTTTTGCGACTGAGTTTGTTCTTTCTCTTATGTTGTTATATTTGTAGAAGAGGATCTTTAAGACTAAACTATAAAATAATTTTTGTGCTATCGTTGGCTGTGAAATTAAGTAGGATTGTATTCGTAATATAAAAGAGAACTTGTCAGAGTCTCAGCTTGAGATGTTTTCAAAACTTGTTTTAGGTATTTTCTTCAACTTCCTAATTTGAATTTCTAGGCACTATTGGTACATTTTCTGTTGCTTAGGGAGTTGGTACAACCCAAGCAAGATGAAATGTTGTTTTGTGTGGTTGGAGTTTGTTTGAAATTTGGTTTGGATGAGTTTCCATTAATAACTGGGCTGAAGTGCATTGGAGAGTGTGACAAGCTCTCATTTGCAAAAGAATCTAACAGTTTGTTAAGTAGATATTTTCCTAGCAGAGAGATAATTAATTAACAGTTAATTGAAGAGCTTTTTTTTTGTCTAAGAGATGGGAATCTAATGAGTATGCAGTGAAAATATCGGTATTGTATTTTCTGTATTTGTACATATTTTGTTCACCAAAGCATAATTTGGTGCAGAAGAAAGAATTTGATATTGTTGACAGTGGCGGTTTGAAACATATCCATGGGGGAAGGAGCTGTATAATGTCACTTTGAAGTCAATGAGAGACAAGGATGTTGGAAAGTGCAAACAAGGACAATCAATGTATTACCGTTTCCTTGGATACATGCTTGTGCTACAAATGTGGTTTTATGGGTGTTGTTCATCTGTATCTAGGAAATTGTGTATGCCTACTAGTAAAGGTTCGGTGCAACGTGTTATGAAATGGAGATCTAACTATGTACCTAGTTTGAAGTACATTGACCATTTTTTTTGTTCAGAAGGTAATGATATATGTTTAGACATTATTTGGTATTATATTCCTTTTATTTTTATTGAAGATTGATAATTTATATGTCTGTTATGTTTTTCTAGGCTAAATTGAGAAATATAATTCCTTCAGCGAATGAGAAAGAGAAGATAATGTTATATGGGTTGTTCCAGAAACAGAAGGATGTTGAGACTGATATGGATGACAAATTTATTTCTCCTTCTCATCAGTCTACTGATTTTGGTGGAGCAGGAATCAGTGACACGAAAACAAATGATACAGATATAATTAAGAAGCTCAAGGCAATAAAGGCGGGTTAGAAGGAGACAATTAATGAAATGGAGTTATTGTTCAAACAACATCAAAATTTGGTTGAAGAAGTTATAGGCTTGGAGACTAATTTTGAAGTTAAAATGGGTAGCATTTTTGAGTTTGTTTGAGCTGAAGAACTTGATTGAGTCTGGTGTGGAGAAATCTGGTAGCAGGTCTGCTGTTGGTGATAAGATAAGTTTTTTTTTTATATGTTTTTCTAGTTTTTGTTATGATATAACTTATATATAATATAAATATATGTAAATATAATATTCTTTGTCTTTTTGTTATGATATAAATATAATGTAAATATAACATTCTTTATTGTAATTTATTTTGTTCATAAATATGTTTTGTATAATTTGATTATGATATATGCAGATGATATAAGTTACATTATATGATATTTGTTTGTATATGTAAGCTATGATGCAAGTTATATATGGTTTAAGCATACATTGAATGTATTATTTTTTTTTTTGTAATGATTGGGATTTTGAAGATGATTCATTCGAAGAGGATAATGAAGCAGCTGGAGATGTAAACGATGACAAAGATCAGCAGTCCAAGGATCGGGATAACAATGATGGTGATGGTTTGGGTGATAATAAAAATGGTGATTCAGATGGTGATGATTGTAATGATAGCACTGGAGGTATTGCAGATGTTCCTATGGAGGGTGCATGTGTTGTTAGTGCTGCTGTAATCACTACTGGCACTATAGACGTTGATAATATTGGTGTAGAGACTAGAGGTTCTGCTGATGGTTTTGGAGTTACTGGTGATGACCACCGAGAGGCTGCTTTTGCTGAATATATGGTTTTAGATCAGGTAACTTATTATATATATATATATATAACTATTTTTATTGTTTTTCATATTTAATGTTTTGTATTTAAATTTTTTAGGGTAAGAAGGCTAACTTTGCTCATAATGAGGTTAAACAAACTAGTACAGATTCTTTTTTTTTTTTAATCTTGATCCTAATTTTTTTTTACGTAGATAAACTCTATTGTTAATGCCGGTACATCATTTGGTGTAGTTTCGGTAAAAACATATGTTGTATATATATAACTTCTATTTAAGTCTTTGGTTCTTTATTATATTGCATTTAGTTTTAATATAATGCTCATATAACTTTTAAATAATACTTATACAATGTATCTTTTTAGGTGTTTAACCTCCTTTTTTCTTTTTCTACTTTGTTTAGGGTGCTGTAAATTTGTTTGTTGTTTCATATTATGGCTCTTTTATTCAATCAGTGGCTGAGAAGACTCTCATTCTAAAAAGGGATGTCAAACTATCCTCCGTTATGAAATCTCCATTCCTTATTGCTTTTGATTCATCTGAACAACCTGTTATTGAGTAGAAGAAAAAAACTGTCAAGAAAGGCATGTTTGCTTTAGATGATAGGATTGGTAAATTATGCGATAATGATGATTTAGAGATGTTTGATAAGTGGCTTTGAGTTGGAATGAACAAGAGAAATAAGTAAGTGATGTCAACTCAAGGTTTAACCCGCAAGTGCACGAGCCAATTGTAGAATGGCAAGTGTCCTCCCGGAGTCGATCTCACAAGGAATCACTAGCTTAGACTCTTAATTACTTTAATTACCAATGAACGCGAAATGCAACCTAAACACTCTAATCCGTTTGATTTGATTTTGAGTAAAAACTAAATTAATTAAATTGAAAAGTAATTAAGGAATAAAATCGATGGATAAAGTGGGTACCCGGTTTTGCTCACCCAATTTTGCATTCCCTCCCAAGCATTAAATTCATAGAATTAATATTTCATGGCGATCACCTTATGCATTAGCTAATCAAACCAATGAATTAACCAATGTTCAATCCAATTTTTAGG
>CATIWF010220693.1:0-17147 GCA_949630135.1 Balakata baccata
AATTATAAAAATTATAAGTTTTAATATTTGAAAATATAATTATGTATAAAATAGATTTAATTTATTTATTTTTCATATTTTATTGTGTATGAACTTATTAAAAATTATATTTTGATAAAATATTACTTTGACCGGTTTAATCCCGGTTCAACTCCGGTTGGACCTCTAACTCTTGACCGTCTGTCTTTTCCAGTTCGTTGACCAGTCCGGTTTTTACAACATTGCCTTTTTCAATAACCGGATAATGAATATTTATGAAATTGCCATCATATGTTTAATAACTGTATAAATTTGTTTTATTTACAAAATTGTCATTATCTGTTACACATATAATGGACTCTTGATTCATAATATTTCATGAGGTGCATAATATAAGACTTCGTACTGAACTAGCCTACCCCACAACAGTAGTTGAACTTTGAACCTTGATGGGACAAAAGGCCTGTTACTTAAATTTTTATTATTATAAAGGGTGTTTTGCAAAAAAATAAAAAAACTAGATATTGTTTTTCATTTTTACCGTTGCTTAATGTTTTTTTCAATTTTACTGAAAATAACTTTCTAAAATTACAACAGTACCATTAATCTCAAAATTACTCAAAAATATGTTCAGACGATATATTTTCGGTATACTTTGGGCATATATTGGTTCAATTTTCACAAAAAATAATAAAAAAGAATAAGAACGATAATAAGAATAATTAAATCATTAAAGAAAAAAAAGAACAATAAAACTCAGTCAAAACTCAAAACATTACAAAAATTCCAAAACAAATAGTTTGGTATACTTTGGAAATTCTATGGGAATATCTCGTGTATACTTTGGGGATGAAAATATCTCAACTATATCTTGGGTATAACTTAGGGATACTTCAATATACCTTTGGAAATTACATGTGAATATTTCTGGTATACATTGAGAATATCTTAGGGATATTTTGATATATCTTTAGAAATTTTATGGTAATACATCTGGTATATCTTAAAGATATTTTAGGCATATCTTGGGGATGAAAATATTTCTGGTATATCTTGACGATACTTTGGTATACTTTTGGGAATTCTATGAGAATACTCTAATATACTTTAGGGATATTTTGGATACACATTGAGAATATCTTGTGATTTTCACACACACAAAAAAAAAAAGAAAAATTAAATAAAATATCACCGTCTCCAATCTCGACTCGTATACATGTATGCCACTTCCACAACTAACTCAATTTCTTCACAGTTTCTCACAATCTAAAGCATTGGTCATTTCATTCTTTTTTCAAATCACAACAAAAATGATATCATCGATGTTGTACTGCAATTAAGAGAATACACTAATGACCAGTAGCTGTAGGCCGCCATTGCTGCAAGCGCCAATAACCAATCGTTGCGGAAGATATTAAGAAGAATGAGTTTAGAGCTTGTTAATTGGTAAAGATAAAATAAATTTAGGTACAAATGAAAATAAAAAAATACTGATAATAAATATGAAAAAAGACTTCAAATTTCAGTATTCCATAAAATTTTCTCTATTATAAATACATACTTTTGACCAAAAAATTATGGGATTTTTACAACAATACTAAAAAGCAACTAAGTATTTAAAAAATACCGTTCTTTAAAATTTTTTTAAAAATGGGATTGTTAAAGTTTTTTTTTAAATTAAAAGCGCCTAAAAATATTATAAAAATATTGAAACCCAATATTTACCAAAAATTTATCCGAGATTTACTAGAAATTTAATGAAAGTTGAAATAACATAAGATTTAATCAAAGTTTATCCGAAATTTATCTAAGATTTACTTATAATTTATTAGAAAATTAATGAAAGTTGAAGTTACATAATATTTACCCATATAGAAGGTTTACTATAAAATTAGTAAAAGTTGAAATAGCTCAAAGTTTACCCGATATTTAAGATTTACCAAAAGTTTGTCCAATATTACCAGAAATTCCACTCAAGGTTTACTAGAAAATAAGTAAAAAAGTCGAAGTTACCCAAGTTTTTTTCAAAATTTACCCAAGATTTACCATACATTAATCTCTCAACTAAAAATTACTCAAGATTTACCAAGGTAAATAACCTTAATTTAATTAATGCAAATTTATAAATTTGCTTTGGTAATTAAGGTTCATTTGAATTTTACTTTAGTAATTAAGTTAAGTAAATACAAGTTTATATATTTCATTTGATAATTAAATTAATTAAATAGTAATTAAAAATAAATAAATGCATTTATAAGGATAAGTGGTGATTATGCAAGTTAATGAAATTTTAATATATATTTAAAAGATGAGAAAAGGTAATTTCTTTATTAATTGAACGAAATTTTTTGTTAAATATATAGTAATTACTGTATTTGAAAAGAAAAAATTAAAAAATGAGTAAAAATAAAAACCGTAACAATGAAAAAAAGGAAAAAAAAAACACCAGTAAAATTGAAAAGAACATTCAAAAGTCGGTATTTGGCGAAATTTCCTTTAAAATTATACTTTCTTTCTTCTATTTTAACTATTACTTTAGAAAAAAATTTGAAATTTTATTTATCTATCACTTTTATATGACATGAAATTAATTGTTTTTTTTTACAATTTTGCCTTTAATATTATATAGAACTTCAAAGTCATTTATTGTAAATTTAAACTAAACAACTATATACTTTCTTATACTGTCTTTTCTAATATTTTAAGTCTTTTAAAACTAAGGTTAATAGTCTTAATCACTTATTTCCTTCCAAATTTAAGATTAATTAATAAGTAAAATCATATAAAATTAAAGTTAAAATGGGACAGAGGGGATATTTACTAGTAAATATTAATATAAACTTGTATGCTTGGAGTTCTAACTTATTAGTCCTTCTGTGCCGAATGCGAAGAAATGAAGCCTTAACAAGGGTGTGCTATTATCCATGATGCTTAGCTCCCACCACCACTTGCGCCTGAAAATTTTTGCTGTTGGAGGCACAACCAATCTGCAAGTAAAATTAGTTATAGATTCAATTTTTTTTGTTCAATTTCATAAATAAATGGTTTAAGACATATTACAATCCTGTATTTGGAATGTTTTGTCATTTTGTTTTCTATTTTTTTTTTGTCTATATTACCATTTATAATTAATTTTTGGTTTATTTTGTTTTATGTAAAATTTATAAAAATGCGCATCAGGCTTTTAATGTTAACATGATAAGAAAAAAATATTTAATTTCGTCAATTATATTATGTCAACATCAATAAACTATATATTCAATTTTACGAATTAAACAAAAGGGCAAATGGATAAAAAAATAGAGTATCAAAAATAGACAAAAAAAAAAAAAGAGCAAAATGAGAAAAGGTGCAAAATATGTATTATGCCAATCTAAATCAATCCGTTAAATTTGGATAATTATTAACTCAATTTCTTACCTATTAAAAAGAATAATGTATATATATATATATATATATATATTTTTTTTTTTCAAATTAGAATCAATTTATTAAATTATATTGGTTTCAGTGCAAATTAGATTGTACCGACAGAATACTATAAAAAATTTAATAAATTGATTCGGTGTAGCGGTGGCGGGCTGCTTAGGAACTGTGGGACAAAAAGACGTGGTGGTAGCCGACTGTAATGTGCAGGGATGCTATGATAAAAAGAAAAAAAAATTATTTTTTGCGGCGGTGATTGAAATAAAATCAGGTATTAACGCCCTGTATCTTGAGGGGTAATTATAAAAATTCAAAATAAATTTAATTATATGACTAAAAAAAAGTAACTAATAAGATATTCAGAATCAAAATTGAAAAGTTAATTAAATATAAATTTTTAATTTACGAAATAATAAAAAAGTTAATTCGTTCATAAAAAAATAATAGAAAATATTGTTATCAATATCTAACTTCCATCCATTTTACTTGAAAGAGATATTACTACTAGATTTGTTACTTTAAACAGAATATTAGAAAAGGAAATTGAATAATTATTTCTTAGAGCTAAATATTTAAATTTGCTAAGATAAATAACTTTGATCATTGTTAAGGAAGTAATAAAAAATTATCCATTTTAAGTAATAAAATTTCAGCTTATTTAGTAAGAAAAATTTGCCAAATGAGAAAAAAAAAATTATCCTATAAGATAAAATGGTAATAATTTTTTGGCCAAATGTGCAAATAAGCCTCTCACCTATATCCTTTAGCACGAGTTATATTATGCCTCAATGCAATTAAACTACTAAACTTTAAACTTAGTCCAATCAAGCCCCTAAAGTACCACTCTGTTATTGTCCATTAACCCTTGGCCTTTGAGCCAACTCGGTGTCTTGAAATGACGTCATTTTAAGCTTTTTTTTTATACTAAAAACGACATCGTTTTAATAAAAAAAATTATGACTCCAAATACTATAAAACATCACCGTTTTGTGAAAGAGGAAGGAAAAGTCAAGAACCCTACCCCGTGCAGAAGCCAAATTCTCTCATTTCTTCGAAGTTAACTCATTTCTCACAATCTTCCCTGCCCAAGCCTTAACTACACTCTAAATATCCAAATCCAAATGTCCAACCACAAAATGTTTCAAAGGTTCTCACATCTGTATTGAACAAAGAGGAAATGTGATTTTACAATGATTGATTGTTGTTCGATTACAGTTAGAGAACACAAAAGAAGGGAACAAGAGTACTTTTGTTCAAATCTCCAAAAGAGATTGATGTGAAGCTTTGCAAGTGAGTATGTCTTTAATCTTAAAGATTAGATTGTTAGGGAACTTCAGCTTTGTTACTGCATTATTGGTGATTTATTTTTGAAATGTTAGGGTTTAGGGTTTGATTATGTTGAAAAGATTGGTGGATGAATTTTGTAGTTTGATTATAGGTGCATGCATTATATGTTAGAGAGATGTTATAAAGGCAATCACCTTTAGCACTTATTGTACAAACTCATTTTATATGAATAAAAGCATCTTCACCTAATTGATATTCATTTGTGTTATAAATAGATTGGATCTTAAATTAATTGATGAAGTCCATGATATAAACATAGCATGAAGGAAATCATGATAAGATCATGATATTGAGATTCTCATCATGTGTAATTATGGTTATATCTAAATTGTCCCTAGTCATAGAATTAACAAGATTGGACATTGTTAATTCATACATACTAGCACATATTATACTCCTTGATTGGATCAAATAGTAGATCTCATAATCTATAGACATGAGTTGTCTAGAGTTAATATGTGGATGCTTGTTAAGGTAGTCAAGTTCATTGAATGACCTGATATGAGACCATCATATGAATCCTCTATTCTATATCAGTGATAATCTCATCATAGCATTAGTACACGTATCTTTAGACTTGAGGTGCTCAAAATTATCTTGGATACTAATCCTGTACTTTGACTCAATTCCATGTTGCTTTAGGAGAGATTGCTCATAGGGTGGTGATTAGGTAGAGCTTGAGGTATTCGAAGGTAGTTGAGTAGCCAAAAAATGATTCACCATTCCTTATAGAAGGAGGGTATACCCATGGCCTCTTGTCAAGATCATTACTTAGAAATCTCTGACCAGAGTAGAAATATCATAAAGATGGTCTTCAATGATATGTTTATAAAAGTAATGAGTCTCGGGATAAGATCTAACATCACTCGGACTAAATGTAATGTAGTTAGTCTAATGGGAGCTGACACAGAGTCCATGCTCTGAACTGAGTGGGGTATAGAATGGTGAAAGGACAAATTGCAAGAATAATTGTCTATGGAAAGGTTCATAGTTAAACAACTATTTTCTGGCTAATTGGGGGTTATGATGTGTTGCTAGATACCGTTCATGGTCTGCTTGAGATTAAGTGTTAATCCGAGTGGCCAATATAGCTGAGAACCTAATGGGTCATACGAATTGAAGGTGTGAAGGAGAAGTGAAATGGACTTTTGGATCGGATCCAAAATAGTGAGAGAAAATCCAAGTCTAGACACATTCCCCAATTGGAAAAAGGAATGTCCCAATCAGAAATAGTTACTGGATTTAAATAGAACCAAGTCCCGATTGGGAAATGTGGTTTTCCGATTGGGACTCGCTCGATATAAACAGTTTTCCTAGTGGAAAACAAGTTTTTCGATCGGGATATGTGACAAATTAGAAATTTTAATCTGATTAAGATTCTATAATCAAGGGTTACGAACCCTAATTCGAAGTGGACTATAAATAGTCCTTTTTCAGAATATTTCAATAGCTGTTGTATAGAGAGTTAAAGAGTTAATTCATTTTCTCTTCTCTCAAGGGTTAATTCTATTGCTAGCGCAATAGATTAATCCAACTAATTCCCTAAATGGTTTTCTCGTTTCTCCATTCGCGTGTATACCATCAAAGGTGTTCCTAAATGATTACTGTGGTTTGCTACAATCCGGTGACGAAGAGAATCGAAGAAAGAGTACTCGTTTTGAAAGGTAATAAACTTTTGCTATTATATAGTTTTAATTGTTTATAGCTATATAGGTTGATTCTTTTTCTTGGAGTTTGTAAATTTTTATTTCCGCTACGTAAATGTGTATGAGATACATGTGCAAATCCCAACATTATAGGTGTGCTTCAGATAATTTATTTTTGAAATTT
Source organism: Balakata baccata (assembly GCA_949630135.1). Classification (NCBI taxonomy): domain Eukaryota; kingdom Viridiplantae; phylum Streptophyta; class Magnoliopsida; order Malpighiales; family Euphorbiaceae; genus Balakata; species Balakata baccata. The sequence continues at coordinate 6,583 of CATIWF010220693.1, forward strand.
TAGGATTTATGGTATGATTCTCTCTTTTTCATATATGATTTTGCTAATGTTAGGAATTAGGGTTTGATTCAAATACCCTTTACTTTTTGAATGGTGTCAAATGTTATATCCTCAAATTTCTGCATTTAGTTACACCATTTTATTAGAACTTTTGGAATCCATTGTCATATATATTTGTAGTTTTGTTATTCTTTTGCTCATTTTGAAGTTTAGTGTAGGTGGACTATATTTGGTTTGCATAATTAATCTGTCTACAAGTTTATGTCTATTTGGGTATGAAATTGTGTCATTTCTATTTAAATTATTACATGTCCATATATTTGGTTTGTATGATTTAGTGGTTTGATACATATATCTATCCAACATTTCACTTCTCTCTCTCTTTTATCTTTTTCTACTTTAATTTATTTTTTATGAAGCAACTTATCAATTGTGGAGTACATATAGGGTATGATATCTCTATTAGGTTGACAAATACACTTTGTTTCTCTATTGTTTTTTTTCCTTTTGTGTTTTTGTTAATGTTAGTTATGATATATATATATATTCAATATTTAACAAATTTTATTTTACAGAGTATATATATGGGGTATAATTTATTTTTTTGTTAAAGTAGAATGACTAATAAAGTATCCATTAAGATTCACTATAGGGGAACAATGCACTATAGAGGAAATATGCTTTCTTATGTAGGGGGTGAATGGGAAATGTTCAAAAATTTTGATGCAGACTATTTAAGTTATGGGGATATTTGTGCTCTAATTAGTGAAGATCTGACATATAGTAATTTCAACAAAGTGTACTATTTAGAACTAGGGAACAATTTCAGTAATGGCTTAATAGAGGTTAGAGGAGATGAGGAAATAAGGTATATGCAGAAAAAAAAATAGGGAATCTAAGTATGTCATTGAGTTGTTTGCCACACATGTTGTGAATGAACATGAGATTATAGAGTCATTGCCATTTACTGGTGAGGCTTGTAATAATGACACAATAGGCGATGTTGGAGCTACATAGAAAAATGCTACAGATTCGGTTTAAGGTTGTTCAATTGAAGGGGCAGGTTTGACAACAAATTCTGTAGGGGGCCAGGTTGATGGTTATATAAAAAATCTCGTAATAGATATTGATTTCAAAAGACTGAGATATCCTACATGCATGTTTGATGATTTGTTGAAAGAAAGGGAAAAATTAAGGGAGAAATAAATTGGTTCTGATGTGCTTAAAATGAATAAGACTAGTTTTATTGGAAATTTGGGTCCTAATCCAGTGAATAAAAATGAGGAGAATATGAGTGAATTGAATGATGTGGTAGTTAAAAAAGTAGGGGCAGGTGAAGAACATGACATAGATTGTGATGACAGTGATAGTAATCACATGGATAGTGATGACAGTGATGCAAGTGAAGGTAGTGAGGAGAGTGACACTTATACAAGTGTAGGCAGTGAGGATAGTGAAGACTATGTTGATATACCTAGTGAGATTGAAGTTGCCAGTGATAGAAATTATGCAAGAATGAATGTTGAAAAGCTGATATTCTACTTTGGGGCTCACTTTGATAATACTTATCAATTTAGAGAAGTTATGGCCAGTTACTCAGTGGCGCATGGGTACAAACTTAGTTTTAAGAAGAATGAGCATGGGAGGGTAAGAGTGCAATGTGAATAAGGCTGCCCATGTGTATTTAATTACATCAAAAGAAAGAGGGAGCGATGGTTTGGTAGTGAAAACTTACAAATATGATCACAAATGTGTAAGGATATTCAAGAACAAGTTAGTGATAATACACCACATAGCACAATACTTTAAGGAGATATTATATAACAATCTTGACATCAAAGTAAAAGGCATAAAAAAAGAATTTGAACAGGAAATGAAAGTGCATATTAGCATAGACAAATACAAGTAGGCAATAAGGATGATAATGCAAGAACTTAAAGGCACTGGCATCATATGTAGCTCAACTTGAGGAGAGCATCCCTGATAGTAGAATTGAGATCAAATTATGCAAGCATAGGTAGGGTAAAAAAAATCTTCAAAATGATGTTTATTTGTTTTGGTCCATGCAAAAAGGGATGGATGACAGGTAGGCCAATTATTGGTATAGATAGGGCATTTTTAAAGGGTATTGTGAAAGGAATGGTATTAAGTGCAATTAGGAAGGATGTTAACAATTCCATTTACCCTATTGCATTTGCAATTGTTGATAAGGAAAACACAGATAACTGGCTTTGGTTCTTTCATTTTTTAAAGGAAGAACTAAACTTAAAAGGTTATGTTTATTACCTTTAACTTATTACTTCATGTAGTTAAAATACAATGTGTACATTGTAGTTAATTTTTATATTGGTCATTCTCATATCATATATTGATCTTTGTCACCTTTTTATATACCTAAAGGGTTTATGCAATGCAGTGATGGATGTTTTTCTAAAAGTTGAGCATAGATGGTGTGTAAGGCACATATATGCCTATTGGAGCAAAGTATGGAGAGACAATGAGATGATGGAAAAGTTCTAGAGGTGTGCATAGAGCTTTTTTAAAGAGGAATTTAAAGATAATCTTGAGAAAATGGCTGAATATGGACTAAAACCTGTTGAAGATCTACTAAAATGGCCTTCCCATATTTAATGCATAGCATACTTCAATACAAGGAGTACCTTTCAGATTATGGATAACAATCTGTGTGAGACATTCAACTTAATGATCAAGAATGCAAGAAGGAAGCCAATTATAACCATAGTAGATGAAATGAGAAGAATTATAATGAACAAGATCAAAGATACAAGGGATGAGATAAGCAAATGACCTTTAATGTACAACAATGATGTAATGAGGATGTTTGTGGATAACAACAAATGGTCATTTTTATGCTTTGTTAAATTCAATGGGGACAACGGGTACGAAGTTAGTCAAGGGAGAGACAAGCATATAGTGTTTCTAGATAAAAGGATATGTACGTGCAGACAATGGAATTTAACTAGAATCCCATATCCACATGCAATTTATGCATTCAATCATGCTAAAAGTTGATCTTGCTACTGAGATTAGTATATGGTATTATAAATCCATATATAAAGTAGCTTATCAATTTGCAATGCCTCCTATTCTTGGTGAAATATTCTGAAAATCAAGAAATCTACATGCAATGGAACCTCCCAAAGTTACCAAAATGCCTGAAAGACCCAAAAGGAAAGGAAAAGGGAACACAATAAGCCAAGAAAACAAGTTGGAGAAGGAAAAATGAGTAAGATAGGTATGAAGATGACTTGAAGCATTTGCAAGCAATAAGGACATAACAAGAGGAATTGCAAGTCTAAAGATATTGGTCAGTCAAGCCATTCTAGAGAGAAAAAACTTCCAATTGTAAGATTTCCAATTGTATTGATTTTAAACTGATTGCCATTGAATTTCCATTGAATTTCACTATTTTGATATTAATTTGTAGGTGCGTCAATAAGGTACCCAACCTACCTAAGAAAGTACAATGACAGATGCAAATTTTACAAAAAAAGAGGAAAGGAAAGAATCTAATAATTGTTGCTGATTTGGGGGCAAGAAGAAGAAGAAGAGAAACTGGCTTTGGGTTGCACATTGATAAAACCAATGGGAAGACAAATTGGAATTTGAGTGAAAAAGTGAAATTGGTTATAATTTACTGTTCAATGGCACATTATGGATGAATTGATTTTATGATTATTGCTTATGTAATGTTGGGACTTCCAGCATTGACTTTATTTTATGATTATTGCTTATGTAATGTTAGGACTGGCAATAGTGACTTTATTTTATGATTATTGCTTGACTTTATTTTATGATTATTGCTTATGTAATAACTACATTAGTTGTTGGCCTGTAATCTATCGCAGCAAGATTAGACCAATTATGAAATGTTAGTTGTTGTTTTTATGAAAGTGGAGACTTTATTTATGACTACTACTGCTCTATGAAAGGTACCATGTAAGGTTGAGTAATTGTATTGGGTTATATGAAATGCAAGAGAAATATTACCATATACGATTTTGTTGTTGTATTGGTTGTTTGTGTATGGTTTGATCATTGGTTAATGTATATTTTTATCACAACCATTATAGCCAAGTGAAAGGGTTATGTTTCCTACTTTTCAAAAAATTGCTAAAGCTACTTCAAGCATTATGCTTTTATGTGAGTTTGTCAGAAAGACATTTCCAATGAGAGGAAGATTACTTTTGAGCCTCACTAAGTTCAACATAGAGAAGAACAAAGAAATATGCAATTTGGATATTTGGGATCACAAATATCAAGACCCACAAATTTTGAGATTTAAACCTCCAGGAATGGAATGGTTTGGCCAACCAGTAACTACCTTTAACTAACTTCAACAAGTGGAGAAAAGAAGAGGTCAAAAGCAAAGGAAGGGAAAAATCAATAAGAACGTACCTATTTCAACAGCTTCTAATTCTGAGTGTAATTGATTTTTTTTTTTTTTGCAATGTAGGGAATTTATGCAGGGACATGCCACACAATTATTGCTTATATATGGTATTTGTGTTAGGTAATACTAGTATATGACACAAAATGTTGTTCTTACATTAACTTTTGATAGGTTGAATTTTTTGGGTCTGACAGTAATAGTATATGACTAAATACTGCACTATTAGTAACTTTTGATTGGTTGGATTTTTTGGGACATATAACAATAATATATGACATAATGCTGCTCTTATAGTAACTTTTGATAGGTTGGATATTTTGGGTCTGGCAGTAACTGTATCTGACAAAATGCTGCTCTATCAGTAACTTTTGATAGGTTGGATTTTTGGCTTTGGTTGTAAAAAATATATGGCACACAATGCTACCTTTACATATACTAAAGTAATTGTAATTGCTAATCAATGGAATATAATGAAATATCACTTATTACTATATTTCTTTCCAATATTACTTTATTGCATTTTTTTTCAACTTTTACACCAACATATTTATCTTTATACATACTTTACTATTATCTATTTCTGCATCTAATTAATAGGACTTTATCATTATCAACATAAACACCTAATTGCAATACCAAATAATATAAACATTAAATTTGCCTAACTAATGTGAATATTACATATTGAAAACATCCAATACAGCATCCAATTGCAACAAAGTAACAAAAACATCTCCTACTTCATATAACACTCCTATTTTGTCCCTCACGTTCAAGCGCATCATGCTACATATATAGTTAGAAGATAATTTTTCAATTTTTGCACATAATTGTAGACACAAATATCACAACAACACTCCAGTTAATGACATTTAAAGCTATCAACTTTCTCATTCTCTAATGCACAGTCTGCAATTCCTTCTTGTTCTCCATATTTTCTTTCTTTAACCTAGCACTCTCAACTAACAGGCCTTCTATTTTCGTCAACATACTGTTTCGGGATTACATGCAAATTTTCTTCTTAGGATCTCTATTCTCTTTCTTCAATTCATTTAAAAGCCTAGTTCGATATTCTGATAGTTCATCATCAATCTATTAAAAAAAACTCACACCCCCTTACCTATACTTAAACCATATTAAACATCATTAACCAATGTTAGATTGAAGCCAAATTCAATAACAATCGAAATAGTTAAAGAACTCACTCTATAGTTTGGACAACCATAAAAACAGCGAGCTGGATTAGCTTCCGTCCATGATGTCCAGCTCTGAGCTACAAAATTGTAATGGCACATTATAAGGGAAACACCTTCTTCAATGCCTTCATTGTTATTGAAATAAATAGATGAAGATGATGCCATAATCACTCTGTGCATTAACAAAAAAAATAAATTATACCCCATATATATACTTTATAACATAAAATCTGTTAAATATTGGATAGATATATCATAACTAACACTAACAAAATCACATAAGAAAGGAAAAAAAAAACAACAAAGAAACAAAGTGTATTTGTTAGCCTAACAGAGATATCATACCCCATATATACTCCATAATTGATAAGTTGCTTCATAAAAAATAAATTAAAGTAGAAAAATATAGAGAGAGATAAGTGAAATGTTGGACAAATATATGCATCAGACCATCAAATCATACAAACCAAATAGATGGACATGCAACAATTTAAATAGAAATGACACAATTTTATACCTAAAGAGACATAAACTTGTAGACAGACTAATTATGCAAACCAAATATAGTCCACCTATACTAAACTTCAAAAGGAGCAAAAGAATAACAATATTGCAAATATATATGACAATAGGTTCCAAAAGTTTTGATAAAATGGTGTAACTAAATGCAAAAATTTAAGAATATAACGTTTGACACCATTCAAAAAGTAAAAGGTATTTGAATCAGATCCTAATTCCTAACATTAACAAAATAATATATGAAAAAGAAAGAGAATCATACCATAAATCCTAAAATTTCAAAAATAAAATTTCTGAAGCACACCTATAATGCATGCACCCATAATCAAACTATAAAAATCATCCACCAATCTTTTCAACATAATCAAACTCTAAACCCTAACATTTCAAAAATAAATCACCAATAATGAAGTAACATAGCTGAAGTTCCCCAAACAATCTAATCTTTAAGATTGAAGACATACTCATTTGCAAAGCTTATTCACATAAATCTCTTTTGGAGATTCGAACAAAAGTGCTTTTGTTCCCTTCCTTCGCGTTCTCTAACAATAATCAAATAATGAACAATCTATGTAAAACCCATTTCCTCTTTGTTCAATACAAAAGTGAGAACCTTCGAAACGTTTTGTGGTTGGACATTTGGGTTTGGATATTTGGAGTGTAGTTAGGGCATGAGAAAAAAAGATTGTGAGAAATGAGTTAACTTCGAAAAAATGGGGGAATTTGGCTTATGCGAGGGGTAGGGTTCTGGACTTTTCTTTCCTCTCTTCACAAAACGGTGATGTTTTATATTATTTGGAGTCATAATTTTTTTTTATTAAAACAATGTTATTTTTAGTAAAAAAAATGGCGTAGAACGACGTCATTTCAGGATACCGAGTTGGCTCTGAATCATAGTTGAGATTGTGACTCGTGCTAAATGTTATAGGTCAGAGGCTTATTTACATATTTGACCTAATTTTTTCTACCTTAATTAGAAATTTCAAGTAGTGTAAAATATATTCAAAATTTTAAAAAATAACATTTTATTTATTTAATAAACCTATCCGATACAAATTTATATTAGTTTAAATGATCAATAAAAAAATTTTAGTAAGGGAAAAAAATTCAGTGAATGGAAAGTGACACCCACTTCCAGTTCCACGTGAACTCCTTACTTCTTCTCTAAAATGGAAAATTCCCCCGTGAAATAGAACAACCAAACAAATAATGAATAAATGGAGTGGAAAGAAAAAAAGGGCAAATCAAAAAAGAGAACTAAGAAGCAAACGAAAAACTCCAATCAAAAGCGTACCAAAGCACTCTAGGTTTGTGTCCTTTTGGCCTGGCTCCATCACTATTTCCTTTTATGATGGGAGAATGTTACCCACATTTTTTTATATAATTTTTATTATATATTTTTTATATAAAAATATTATATATTTATTATTTATAAAATATCAATATTTGTATGTACTTTAGTAAAATAATATTATTTTTATATTAGAAATGTAAAATAAAAATTGTATAAGAATGCACTGGATATTCATTAATAATGGACATTCTTCCTTCCCAATAATCAAGCACAAATTTCCAAAAAGCTAAATGGGTAAAATTCAGCGTTCTGTGTTCATGTTTGCTCTATTGCTTCAGTTTTCCAAATTTATCATCTCCAAGAGGGAACAAGTTCCAACCCCACCATTGCCAATCCTTCCTCTTCCCTCATTTTCTCAATTGAAATGGCAGCAAAGGGAGCTCATAATGTTCCTTCATTTTGGAGTCAATACCTTCACGGATTCTGAGTGGGGCACTGGCCACGAGAATCCGTCCATATTCAACCCTGTTGGGTTGGATGCTAATCAATGGGTCAATGCCGCAGCTGAAGCTGGTTTCTCTCTTATGATACTCACTGCTAAACACCATGATGGGTTCTGCTTGTGGCCAAGTAAATACACTGAGCATTCTGTATCCAGTAGTCCATGGAAGAATGGCCATGGAGATGTGGTTCAAGAGCTCGTCAATGCTGCCAAGAATCATCAGGGGATTGATGTCGGACTTTACCTATCCCCATGGGATCGACATGACAGAAGATATGGACATGATTTCCTCTACAACGAATACTACTTGGCCCAATTGCAAGAGCTACTAACCAAGTGAGCAAGCAAATGGAAATTAATTGGTCTTCTCTTTTTAGTTCAACTCAATTATTATTTTTTTATTGTGAATATGAGATTGGTTTTGTAGGTATCGGAGTGTGAGAGAGATATGGTTTGATGGAGCAAAAGGTTCGAATGCACCAAATATGTCATATTACTTCTGGGATTGGTTTGCTATGGTGAAAGAATTGCAGAGTTCTATCAATATATTCTCAGATGCGGGTCCAGATGTCAGATGGGTTGGCAATGAAAACGGGTTTGCCGGAAGTACTTGCTGGTCCACCATTAATCGGACTTCTCTTTCAATCGGAAACGGCAGTATTGTTGAGTGAGTCATCTTAATTCTTGGCAATTAGTTAAAGCGCGTGGCTTGAGTGTATTATAGTGAAAATTCTCTCTCAGTTGTCCCTTTTTCTGATTCTTCTATCTTTGTGCCAATTATTATAATTATAATTATTGTATGATTGTCATAACATATTCTTTACTCTTCTTGTCTTGAATCATTATTGCTCAACCTCCCATCTAACAACCGCAATTCAACAAGTGCAGATATCTAAATACAGGTGATCCAAAAGGGACAGATTGGCTACCAGCAGAATGTGATGTTTCAATCCGAGAGGGATGGTTTTGGCATAAATCTCAGTCACCCAAGAAGCTAAGTAAAATGCTTGAGATTTATTACAATTCTGTGGGACGTAATTGTGTACTTCTATTCAATGTTCCACCCAATTCAACTGGCCTCATATCAGAAATTGATGTTCAAAGGTTAAAGGAATTTAGAGGTGCAATTGATACCATATTCTCCACTAATTTGGCAGAGAAATGCTTTGTTAAAGTTAGTAGCCAAAGAGGAGGTAAAGATGGTGGCTTTGGACCAGAAAATGTGCTAGATAGTGACCATTTGTGGACATATTGGGTTCCTAGAGATGAAGAGAAAAAGGGTAGTTGGATTGAAATGAGATGTGATGGAGGGTTGAGATTTAACGTGATTAGGATTCAAGAAGCAATTGGGCTTGGTCAGAGGATCAAACGGCATGAAATTTATGTAGATGGGAAGAAGGTTGCTAAAGGAACTACAATAGGGTATAAGAGGCTTCACAGGCTTGAAGATGGAGTTGTTAAAGGTAAAAATGTAAGGATAAAGTTTTTGGTGTCAAGAGGAGTGCCATTGATTTCTTCCATTGGTTTACATTATGACCCTTTTTGGAATCCAAAATTGGCTTAGTATTTCAATATTAAAAAGTGGCCCTTAGCTTAACCTTTTCCTTGGAAGCTACATGTTTGTATTGTATTTGACTAATGGCCAAAAGGGCAATGATCATGACGAAGAAAGGGTGCAAAGCAAATAAAGTTCTGCCAAATTGCAGCAATTTCCAACAACCTTGCTGTTTGTCCGACTTTGTGGTCTCTAACACCATCTTCTTTGTATTTTCTTTAGGGTAATAAAAGTATCTTCTTTAAGTAACTATTAAATTTTTAGCAATATTGGTTGCTTATTCTATATACTTCGCCCCTTAATGATTGATTACGCCAATTTTGGTTACAATTGTACTCAATATGGAGAAATTATAGTTGCCAATCTCATCTAGATTACGATGACGTGATTAGAGAAACATATTCGTTTTCTGGTGAAAAATTATTTTATCAAAGCATATTTTATTTAGAATCGAGTCAATTATTTCTTATTTTATTAAAAATATAGTTTTTATAATATTTTTATATTTATAAAATAGAAATTAATACTCCATGTAGCTTGTTCTAGGCCGATAATCTATATATATAATAAAGCCCATGTTGAAAACTACTGCAGCAAAGCAACTGCAATGGATTTCCGCCTTAACAACCTAAACGGAGCGTTTGGAGAGACCATTTACATTTGCAACAAATCGCCTCAAAACGACGCCGTATTAGGTCCCTGAATCAACGAAACGAGTCGTCTGACGAAGCTTTGTCTGTTTGCAGCACTCCGATACAAAAATATTATAGGAAATATGATTTGTGAAAGCATGCATAGTCACTGAGATATGATAGGCATAGTAGATACCCAATCCCCCAAGTACTGATGAGTGATGAGCAATAAGTCGGAGTGAGGACAACGTGGGGATAAAAAGGAGCGGAAAGGTAGCTTAACAAGGGAAGAGGAACGGGATTGCGCATTTAAAAGAATCATCAGCAGCAGTAATTAAATCTAATCCACCATTACTCATAGCAGCTAAGAAAATTAGAAGAAGTTGACACGATGAAGTATGAGTTTTATGGTTAAGAGAATTGGAGTACATTATTTATCTTTTAGTTCCATTC